>JAPMLY010000538.1:0-100000 GCA_026401115.1 Tetraselmis chui
AGATGTTGCAGTTCCGTAGGTGGCGAGCCCATTGGAGGAGGAGGGTGGGGGAGTTGCGGTATAGGATGTTGTGTTTGGTGTGAGTGAGCGGATGAGGGGAGGGGGTGGTGGTGAAAGCGGGGTCCGAAAGGCGGGGCCTTCCAAAGGTGGAGTACTGGTGGGGGTTGATGGTGAGTATACAAAATGACTGGGTGTGTGCACCTCTGTGAATGAATGTGTATTTGAGAGGGATTGTGGCTGTGCCGTTGATGGAGATGAGGATGCACTACATTTCCGTATTGAGTGAAACTTGTATGATGGTGTTGATGATTGAGGAGTGGGAGGGTGGGAGCGGAAGTAGGAGCCGTCCTTGAATTTTTGGAGGGAAGTGTGGTGTGTTGAGGTCGAGTGGGGTGTGGGGGGGAGGTGGAGGGGGTGTGGTGGGCTGTGAATTCTTTTGCGGTCTGGTGAAGCAGTGTGTATAGCCAAAGTGTGATTGTGTGTTTGGAATGACGCCGTCAGCGTTGGTACATGGGAGGGAGAGGGTCTGGCGGGGCTGGATGAGGACAGTGGTGACGCATGCGTTAGCCTAGGAGGTGCTTGGGACGTGTCCACTGACGGAAGGGGGTGTGATGGTGATTTTGTGAAGATGGGGGCTGAGGGGTACATGTCTGTGAAGTGAAGTAGGAAATAAGTTCAGTGAAACATGGGCTGACTGTGAAAGGATGGGGTTATTGGGCAGGTGGAGGATATTTACCCACGGGGAGGAAGGGTCGCTCTCGATCGGGGTGGGGTCGTCCACTGGCTGGATCGCGTCCGCGAATTGGAGGAGGAATTGGATCGATTCAAGGAGGTCTTCCACCTATCGGGGGGTGGGGCCGCCTGGGTGGTACTAGTGGGGACGAGCTCGGTCGACAGATGTGAGGTGAGGAGGTCCTGTATGAGGGCGACCGTTTTCCGGCCGGATAGATCAGTGAAGAGGGAGGAGCGAGTTTTGAGCCGTCGTCTTGAGACTGCAAGGATCGAGGTTGCTCGGAGGAACTGGACTTTCTGCTCTCTTAGTTTGGTCATCAGGGGGGGAGAGAGCGCTGCGGTGGGTGGTGTCGGACCGGTCGAGCGGAGCTCAGCTTGAACAAAAAGCCGATCGCGACATAGGAGGTAGGAATGTCCAGTCGTATCTCCTAAAAACCCGATGCGAGGTCGTCGGACAGGGGGTGGCGTCGTAACACGGTCGAGCTGACGGGTGGGGAGTACAGGTGGCGCGCCTTGTCGAGCGCGAGTGGTGGACGAGATCACGGCATATCGTATTTTTTACTCCGAGAGGGAGGTCGGTGATCTGGTTGATGCTTTCGAGTAGCCAGCGACGGGCAACCGAGCATGCCGAGGTCACCGTATCGGGGGGGTGGGTCGAGTCCGGGAGGAACATACCGTGGAGCGAGAAGCTGGCGAGTTGGGGGGGGAGGTGAAGTACTGGCATGTACGGAGGTATGAGTCGATCGTACGGGAAGAGAGGTCGTCGGCCGGCCCGAGGTCGTTAGTTGACCGGGGGGGCGCCGGGACCATAGGGGTCTAGAGTCCACGACCGGGGGATAAAACCCTAAAACCCTGAACCCCAAACCCTAAAAATTAAAACCCTAATCCCTAAATCCTAAACCCTAAAAACCCCGGTCCAAAGCAGTGCCTAAGATGTGCTTGTCCGGGGGTGGCTGAGGCACCGTGAGGAACGGTGCGAGCGGATGTCGCTCTAGGCGGGTCTTGGGGTTGGAGAGGTCAACATAAGTCGCATGCTCCGGGCGGTCCCGCAGAAGCACATGTCTGTAAGTGGGGAGGAGGTCAGAGGACGAGGACATAATGGCCGCTTGGGATTCGGAGAGTGGTTTGAAGATGTGATGGGTTATATTGTGTTTTCGAGTGGGTTGCGTGTGTTGGCGGCACACGACCAGGCCAGATGGGGCTTGGATTTGGAGGATGTTGGCGGCGGACATGAACGTCCGGACGCTCGGTGGGGCGCGGTGTGGCGCGCCGTCCCTAGGAAGGGGTGTTTTTGTAAGCGATGGTCGATTTTGACGTGGGTGGCGCGTGTGTGTCGGGGAGACGATTTTCAAAACTCTGAAAGCTGCGCCTTGCTGTGTGTACCGTCTGGTGTCGCTACGGATCCACCGACCTGGGTGAGCTGGGCTCAGTTGGGAGGAGGTGGACGGTGCGTGTTCTTCAACGGGCCCTATGTCCACCAGTCAGTCGCTCATAGGGAGGCCATGCCCGGAGCGAAGACGGTCGGCGTTGCTCATTCAAGCTACCGACCCATCCCGTTATGTGGTTCATTAGTACTTTAGTACTACTTCGGATCGATTTACTGTCTTAAGTGACTGTAGGATACGTTTTCCGTAAACGGCTATACATATCGCACGTATCGTGCTTGCCGTTTGTTTAACCTATCATTCGATTGCTTGGGCAGATGTAGTAATGTGCCATGGTTCGAGACCATCATGAGCTTGGAACAACTTTCAAGGAAACATCTCCAATGCTTCACGGTTTCCCAAACAACCAATGCTTCTAAGTCGTGAGCTGAGTAAGAATTACCACGCTCCGTATTTATAAGTTTACGCGCCTAGTATTGATTGAATACCTTTGCCTCCTTGATCTTGAAGTAAAAGAGTTGCTATTCCCACTGGCGAAGCATGTGTAGCCACGGAAAACGTCGAATCCGAGGTAACCTCCGCCAGGACAAGACATTTCGCGGAAATTACTCGTAGCTTGAGAGTCTCGAAGGCTTTCGGATATGTTGGCGCCATTACAATTCGCTGTGGCTTAGACTTCTTTAACGAGTCTGTTAGCGGCGCCGACAGATAATTGAAGTGGTGAATGAACTTCGCGTAAAAGCTGCATAATTGAGCAAAATTGCGAGCATGGTGTTGTGTCTTAGGTACCAGCCACTCCTCGACGGCGTCAACTTTTTATGACGAGACGGAGAGCTTTCCGCCGGACACATTGTAGCCAAGGTACTCCAACCCTTGCAGTCTAAAGAAACATTTTTTATGACGTAGCTTTAGGCCCGCCTCCCTGAAGCGTTACAAAACAAGACGCATATGATGCAAAGGTTCCTGTAATTTACGACTTTAAATGCTGACGTCATCAAGGTAAACCGTTACGGACTTGTGTGAAAAGTTCCGTAAATTCTTATTCCTCATCCGCTGAAACGTCGCATGAGCATTGCACACTCCAAATAAAGACATAAGCACCCATTTCATTAATCCATCAAGAGTTTGAAAAATATTCTTGTGGAGTGTGGACGTCCTCCTCCCTTACACGACCTTACCAAGAACTAGACGCCAAATCCAAATAAGTGTAGAAATTTGCGTCCTTATATTTAACTCGTCCGAGGTGTCGCCCACACGAGGTAAAAGGTAAGCATCCTTTCGAGGATAAGCTATCCAAATTCGCTACGACTAGGTCGAATAAACCCAGCATCCACTGCATTATTTAGCTGTATACTATATTCCGCTATCTAAGCAAGCGACAAGCGGTTAAGCCTTTGTCGTTAGATCGGTCCAATCGTGTCGATCGGATGGTCCCAAGGTGAGTTGGCGGGTTGGAGTAGTTCCGGAAAGTCGTCAAACAACATCTTCCGTAAATTGTCGCAATGTTGGTCACTGAACTCGTCACCAAGGTGAAATTCTTATGAAGTTGGTTGATCAACATAAGCTTTAAGATGAACCGTGAAAAATATGCTTTTCGCGCCTTAGCTCTAGCCGACTTCCTCATCAACTTATGAACCTTAATAGACGACATAAGTAGACACTCATGTCGTCGATCCACGACTTAAGTCACTACACGAGTACCACCCATCAAAGTAAAAATCGCTCGTTACATACTTTACGCTCGTTCATCATCCAGCCACGGTAAACCCAACTCGATGTCCGTTGCACGTAAATCTGGGAGGACGTGGAACGTACGCAACAATTCGTGCCGAGTGAGAGTAAAAGAAACTTCATACACCTTGGTCGAAATTAGCTCATCATTGACCCTTCACAAGTTGTACAAGGCTCTTCTTAGACGACTTACGCGTTAGCAATTCCATCCGCGTAACCGAATCTTCCAACACGAAGTTAAATGTCGCAGCCCAATCCACCAACGGTGTTTCATGTCGTTAATCATACATAGTTGTAAATGAAGAGGGCGATTTTTAGTGTAGTCCGTAAGAACAACAAGAGAAGCATTGCCCACTAATCGTTTCGTAGCGATGAAGTCCAAATCGTCCTCGGCTAATCGGCTGGTAGTTAGCACTAGCATCCCGTTGCCTAGTGCTTATGTACAAGGTAGCTATTTGTCATCCTAGTACTTAATGTTATGCTATTAGCGGTACTCTATTCCCTATTTGTGGCGGTCGGCCGGCCCTGCCGGAGCCTTCGCCGGCCGCCATCTCTCTCCTCTCACTTCTATGGTCATCACAGCCGGCCCCCTTGTGGGGCCGGCACGACCTACGTGTAACTGTCCGTTCCCGATTCCGACAGGTTATGGGCCCTCCACCAAGTTACACTAGAGAAGAGCGTGTGTAAAGCGCTCGGCACCACGCTAGCCCTACCTAATCCCACGTAAAAATGAGTATAGCTTGTGTAAAGCGCTCGGCGCCATGCTAGTGATTCATCGTCCAACCGACACCACGCTTCGCCTTCGAGCTCGTTGTCCGCGACTGCTCTACCATCTCCTACGTAAAAAGAAGTAGAGCGTGTGTAAAGCGCCCGGCGCCACGCTCGCCCCATCAAGCTTTCAGTCTCACCTAGCCTTCAGCCTACCGATGCTCTCGACCGGATATAGTTGTTTAAAACCGACCCGCGAAAATTCGGCTCGTGCGTACATTAATTAGTACTGTCATTATTTTTTCCCGAGGCAACGCCGCAACGCTCACCTAACTTAGCGGGGAGCTTACATTTCCCACGGCGAAAGGAGGGAGTCAACTCGAGCAGCGCCCGTCTATGCATTTGCGTGTTTACACGCTCCTAACAACCATTTTGGCCTTGCTTCGTCCTCGCCGGTCGCTCTCATGCGTCGGCTAATTCGCCCGCGGACAGTTTTTCGCGCTACATGTCAGACTAGTGCATTACGCAACACATTTGGAACCGCTTCATATCGGCAACTCGCCGGTAGCGGCACGTTCTTGTGAGCGCATGTCGCTACACCTACCCGGCCTGAGACACACGCTACAAGTACTACACCTTCGATCAAGATGGCACCTTCCTCGACGAAAGCTAGGACGTCGTCAAGACCTCGGCTACCTTGAGGAGGGGTGTTAGCACTAGCATCCCGTTGCCTAGTGCTTACGTACAAGGTAGCTATTTGTCATCCTAGTACTTACTGTTATGCTATTAGCGGTACTCTATTCCCTATTTGTGGCGGTCGGCCGGCCCTGCCGGTGCCTTCGCCGGCCGCCATCTCTCTCCTCTCCCTTCTCTAGTCACCACAGCGGGCCCCCTACCACAGCCGGCACGACCTACATGTAACTGTCCGTTCCCGCCCGGTTCCGACAGTGGCACATGCAAATCCTTTGTCGGTGTTACATATTCGGTAGGAGGAAGCAGAAATTCCGAATCGTCTAACCATAATTGTAATGGTCAAGGAGCTTGCGCAACTGTCTCATTAAGCGTAGCATTCGAAGACGACTGTCGAGTAAACAAAAGAGTGCGTGCATGGAACTCGTGGTACAACTTCTAATCGGTTGTAAGCCCACTTCAGAAGAACTGATATCCCGAGAGTTGACTTGAGTGATACACCGACATTTCGTAAAGTATTGTCCGATTTTGTCCGCCATCTCCCGTGGTGGACTAATAAAAACTCGCTCACAAGGCAAATATCTTGCCCAGATCAAATCAAAAGGAGAGCAATGCAGTAGGCACCCGTGCACATTTAGCCCCTCGTTATCAACACACAGCTCCAAGGTGAAAGATAATGGTTCGTGTAAAGTAATAATACCGAATTAACCAATATCCAATCAATTTAACGTCGAATTTTACATGTCTACTACTCAACTTTCACTTACTCTGCTGACGACGTCCAACTTTAAGAATTTATGGATGTGCTCATGTAGGTGTCCCGTAAGAAGGATCCTCCTCCTCTACAGTTAGCGGTACAAGATGGTCTTCAGAGCTCCAAGGTGAAAGATAATTGTTCGTGTAAAGTAATAGTACCGAATTAACCAATATCCAATCAATTTAACGTCGAATTTTACATGTCTACTACTCAACTTTCACTTACTCTGCTGACGACGTCCAACTTTAAGAATTTATGGATGTGCTCATGTAGGCGTCCCGTAAGAAGGATCCTCCTCCTCTACAATTAGCGGTACACGATGGTCTTCAGAGCTCCAAGGTGACAGATAATTGTTCGTGTAAAGTAATAATACCGAATTAACCAATATCCAATCAATTTAACGTCGAATTTTACATGTCTACTACTCAACTTTCACTTACTCTGCTGACGACGTCCAACTTTAAGAATTTATGGATGTGCTCATGTAGGTGTCCCGTAAGAAGGATCCTCCTCCTCTACAATTAGCGGTACAAGATGGTCTTCAATAATACCCGGCTGCTCTTGTCCATCATCATGGGAGCTTGGCCACCGTCAATCTTACCTGTCCGCTTTGTCTAACGACTCCCCTTGCTATCCATGACACTTGAACACACGATGTCCGGGCTTGTGGCACTTGTAAAAAAGTTGCTCATCTTTGTGGCGCTGCTACTCCTTAGGCGTAAGCGCCTTTACAATAGCGTTGAATTTAATTATTCGACGTCCGTTGCGTATTTTGTCTTGCCTTTCCCACGTCCTCGACCCCTGCCCTTAACTTTGTCCTTAGATTCACCCACATTGTTGTCCGGGCGATATTTCTTTCCTCCATAACCGTTGCAATTTCCACCACAATTGTTCTTGGGACATTTCCTATTCCCACGTCCAGCTCCATTGTCAGCAATATCGTCTTGGGAATGCTCAGCTCGCCCCAAAGCGGCGAGTCGACCACCAAACTATTAAGAAAATTCCGTTGCTCCACAATAGTTAAAGGTGTAACCGACTTGGCCCGGTGCGACATGGCGAGCGTCTTGAGAGTAGCATTAGCCATGCCATGAATAAAACGGTTGCACATAATGTCGTCGTTCATGCTATACTTAAAATGTCTCTCGAAGTCGTTGAGCGTAATGGTGCACTTATGGAAGGACTTATTACCCTCCTTCAGAGCCATCAGAGAGTTAATGGCGTTGTCGCGAATGTTGGGCAGAAGCGCCGTCTTCTTCAGTGCCCCAACCAACTACGTAAAAGTTTGCGGGACTTGTCCTTTGATTTGACATTAAACCACCAATTTAACGCAAACCACAAGATGACCGCACTGGCGCACTGTGTGTGTGTGTGTGTGTGTGTGTGTGTGTGTGTGTGTGTGTGTGTGTGCGTGTCGGATTCCAATCCCAACCTCAATAAGCGCAGTGGCTGAAACTCCAACCAATCCTCCAGGACTCTCGGGTTATATCCATCATGACGAGGTGCGTGTACGGCTGCCTTACGTTGATTCTCGGTTATGGAAACACGGTGTCCATCGAAGTTTATTGTCGGCGGCGAAACTCGCATGCGTAAATCCGCCGGTTCATCACCAACCAATTGATTAAAGAAACCGACGCATTATATCGCAATCAAACTAAACCAAAATCAGCAATTGGAAAATGAGATGCGAAGAGGAAGTCCTTAGGCAAATCGTCATCGTGATACATGAAAACTTTTTCTCCCGAACTGCATTACGAAAAGCATGCCAACACGCAACAAATACAAATTGCAAAAGCTCGCGCGATGGCTTAACGTGTTTGACGTTCCTTGCATGAATAGGCTTAAGATTTTGTTCATGGATCAAAACAGAAATTTGAACGACGTAACTATCCTCCAAGAGTGTCGCTGCAATGTCAATTGTTGCCTCGACTTTAGCAGCGGTACGTAAATGAGAAGCGATAACGTGCGACGTTGCAAATGACGAGAAGATCGAGACGCGTTGCTTTTTGCCACACGCCAACGTAAACAAAACAACTTCGTCGCGTACCGATTGTAAATCATCGCTCAAAAATTACAAGTCGGTCTCACGTAGTAGCACACGCGTTGTTGCTACTGCAACTCATATTTCATTAGGTAAAATTACGCCAAACCGAAACCACACCTTACCGGATTGTGCTTCACGTTGCATGACGAATTGAACGTTGCCAGCTAAAGCACTTGCAACAAGAACAATACGACCAAGTACTTGTCCCAATGAAGCCATTGTCCTTGAAATATTGAGCAAATCTTTGTAAGTTGCATATGTGTAAGCATGTAGATCAAACGTCCCGAAACCAATGTGGCAGCTCGCATAGCGAACAAATTGCGTAACAAGTAATTGCGGCTAATGCAAAGAGATTGCGCGAGAGCGCAACTCATTGCAATATAGCTAAATCAAATTATAAGAAAAATAGTAATTGACTTGTCTCCACCCTCCACTGCGCTTCCTGAAGTAACCTAGCATGGCTTGCCTTCAGGTTGGAAGCGTCACGCGGCCCTCGGAAGCTCGTCTCATGACGTGTTGATTGTTCCCTCGGACATACGTGATAATGCGCGTCTTGACGCTTAGTTAATCTCGCCAATAACCATGTTAGTACCGTACTAGGGCTTGAGCTAATTACAGTGGTTGTACAATTGCGGGTGAACAATTCCTTGGAGAATACGGAATGCAACTAGTAGCGGTACGTACGAGTCCTACTGTCATATGTAGTGCTTGTGACAATATTTGCCACATTTCAAGCAATTTCAATTTCAATTGTGCATGGCTTGGCGATACATGGTTATCCATTCTTCACTTCTACCATTTAGTAAGGGCAATTCCCGACGTGTGCCACGCGTTTTGCGGGTGTGGTGGCACAAGTATATGCCTCAAACACTAGAAACACCACCGTCAGCGTGTCGTTGCGTCTCGGACGGCCAAGCTGGACCCAGTCCCTCGCGACTGCCAATCGCCCTCGCCCATTTATAGAGTGCACGGTCTATCAAGACCTGCATCATGTGGGGCTTACTCGCTTGTTCTCTAAATATACTACCCTTTCGTGCCAGTGGCGTGAACTTGCACGCTCCATTCACACACTACCCGCAAACCAAACCTCCATCGTGCATTCAACACGGTATCCACGCCTCCAATCCCCCTCCAACAACTCCAAAAAATAGGGTTATGTGGTTCACTAAGCTATAGGCAGCTTGCTCGTATGAGCGCTTGCGCAATGCCCGAGCGTGGCGCCATGATGACGTGTGTCTGTAGTTCATGGAGTTCCCGGGAAATCTATGATTCTATGGGCTTAATTCGACAAACTCGTCCAACAACACTCGCTTTAAGCTCGCGTCTAACCATACCGAATGTCAGCTAACTGGTGGCTTCCCGGATCTTCTAGACTTGCGTGGTACCTGGGTGTCGTCGTGCTTGACGTGGTGAGAGGGGTGCACGTTTTTAACTAGCTTGATGTGTTCTACATGTTGCGTGTCCTGACTTGTGTGGTCGAGGGTATGAGAGATTGTAAGCAACCATATGTATTGGAGTACGGGTACCGGGGACCCTAGTCAGGCACAGGTACAGGTACCTGAGGAGAAGAGCCTCGCCCTGCTGCGTTCATGCGTTGGCCCCCGCCCGACCCGAAAGGTTTCCACTACTATTTATTGGCGACTTCGGGCGACGAATCCTTTGACAACGCCAGACACAGCGCTACATATTTCGGTGCTCGTTACTTGCCCAACGTTAAGGATACACAGTATAAGGGTGCAACTCACTGTGATTTCAAACGCCGTGCTTAGCACGTATACACTCAAGAGGCTTGGAGCGACGAACGAACGGACGGATTGGACGGTTCTATCGTTGGGCGTCGAGTGACAATGGCAACGACGGTTCTATCATCGGCGTGCGCCCGCCCTTCGGGTGCGCCACAATCAGCCAATCAGGGCAACGCACGCCCACTCGGGTTCCAGCCAAGTGTGTTTGTCTATTCAACCAGACCAACGGGCTTTCTACTCGATATTCGCAGTTTCACACTCGGGGGGGGGGGGGGGGGGGGGGGGGGGGGGGGGGGGGGGGGGGCTGTGGGTAGAGGGAGGGTAGGTTAGAGCTGTAGCCTGTAGGTGACGCCGTAGCTACGGTCGCAATTGTATGTCGCAATCGCCGTAGCTGACGTGGTGCTGCGTCATTCTGTGTCATCCCGGAACACAGTGTGCTTGCTTCATGCGTTTCTGACTCCCTTAAAGTTTTGCCAATGCTAGGAAGAGATGCGATTGTTACCGAGGCTGTCCTTCGCGTCGCTGAGCGTGTCTTATGTTCGGGCATGAATGACGGGTTGTGTTTGTGGGCAGGCGGGCTGGCGAAGTCGCTACAGAGGGGCAGTGACAGGTCGTCATGGGCGACGTCGCTTCGCGTCCCCTTTGGCGCCCCACCACTCCGCCGCAAGCCCACGGACCTGAACATGAGGTCACGGACCTCCGCTGCGCTTGTCTCGTGGTTCCAGAACCCCTTTGGCGATTCAAAGGAGACAGCGGCGGACGCGGAGACGGACTCCGTCGAGCGCCTCACAGCTGAGCGGTGGCCCGACTTTGTCTCCTCCGCTGGCGACAACCTCTGCGTCGTGGACTACTACACCAAGGTAACCCACATGGAATCCCGTTCGCACGGCACCTTGAAGACCCCGCTGCCAAGTAGTATGTAATTCACCCCTTGATGTCATTACAACGCTCGTTTTCGCCCGTTTCAGGGCTTGTCTTTTTTGGACTCGAGAATTCCACTTGTTTCTATGAAATATTCGTAGTTACAAGTGCTCCCCAGTAATAAGAGGTATTTTGCCAGGCGTTAGAGTAGTGGCTACGCCTCGTTGTGTAGCCTGCAGCAGCTACCTCTTCTCCCACGCGCTCTCGCTAGCCCCTGGCCTCGCAAAGCACAGCAGTCGCAGTTCGTCATGATTGCGACTATTCCAAGCATAGACATTCTCGATCATGACAGTTGCCATATCTGTTTGGGTCTCAGTGCTTAATACGGCAATTGTAAACTTATTGATTGCTACTAGGCAGATTCGTCTGTAACGGACGCATAGATTCTCTCATTCGCAGTGAAGTGTGGCAGCGGGTATGCTGAGCGATCAGTTGTTGCATTGTCGCCAACAGCTCTGTGAACGCAGGCGTTTATGCAAAACACATTCTGCGCCAAATATGGATTAGGCCTGCTTCAACTTTTGAGACCCACAGCTAGGGGCACGTTACGCGTCGCTTCCAATATCGATGACATATGCATCTTTAGACTGTTCACTTTCTCCATTCCCATCTATCTCTCTCATCCTCGTGCCCATATGTCTGCTGTATGGCTGCAGTGGTGTGGCCCCTGCAAGATTGTGCTGACGGAGCTGAGCAAGATGGCGCTGAAGCACAATCACGTCCGCTTTGGCAAGTACGATTGCGAGGAGATAGGCAATGAGGACCTCGCGTCGGAGCTCAACGTGCACGAGCTACCCACCGTCATCATGTACCGCGGCGGCGCGGAGCTGAAGCGCTTCACGGGGGTGGCAAGGCTGGGGGAGGTGATGGGGATGGTGGAGCTGTGGGATGAAAAGGCACAGAACGGCAGCCTGCCGCCATGCTGAGACCCCTCCCCCCCCCCCCCCCCGCTGTCTTCCTTTCTCTAAGGAAACGAACAAAAAACATCAGAGCATAGAAAAAATATTGACCCTTCCCGGCCTACATCGTCTGGGGATCTGTAACTAGGTCACGCCCAATTCGTTGTTTCATCTCTCTCTCAGCCTTGAGATTTAGGGTATCGTCAACTGTTTTCTCATCGTAGTGACCTGTCTCGCTCTGAGCGGTGCAGCATCAACTTGCTTGTCCGTGGAACGCAAATGAGTAGCAATTGGAGGGCGGAGCGCTCGGCTTAGGTCTTAAACCCTAAAAGTAATCGGTCGTCGAACATGTTAATCAGCCCTCGAGATGTGCAATTCCCAGTATGCACACTTCACATCTCCATTAAAAGTCGTTGAGTTGGGTGGTTAAAGGTTATATGAGGATACCCTACTTAATGTAACCCTAAAATCACACCTTGACCTGACCCTGCACCTCCTCTATCTACCAGCTCTACCCAGCCTCGCAACATCCGTCGGACTGCGCGCTTCACTGGATTCATACGTCGAGGTAGGAGGGCACAATGAGAGCATGCCCCCCAAAAACTGAAGTGCAGCACTGCTGAGCTTGTTTTCAACAAGTGACCCAATTCAGTGCAACGCTGGAGTGGGGCTCATAATGCTCTGTCCTACTACTCTACGGCGTTTGTGCCCGCATTGCTGGTGTCGGAGGCAAGACGCCCTGGCTGCCCGGTGATGGGGCACGGCAGCCCGTACTCTGCGAATTTGGTGTATATGCTCATTTTTGTGCGGTCCAGCAGAGCGCCGACCGAGTCGAGAGCGGGGCGCGCATCGACCGTAAACGCCTCCGGCGTGCCTGCTCTGTCCTCGTGGAAGTAAAAGTCGATCACGTAGCGCACCTAACCAAGCAATCACGTGATAAGTAGCTGCCATGTATCTCCGCCGTATGTGTGTGTGTGTGTGTGTGTGTGTGTGTGTGTGTGTGTGTGTGTTTGCGGGGGAGAGGGGGGGGGGGTGAGGATGCACGCGCGTGTGTGTATCTGCATATCAAAAGGAGTACATGTGTGTGCGCGCGCGCTGGTGTTTTACGTGTGTCGTGATGTGTGCGCGGCAAGTGCGCGAGTGCGCATGCAAGGTGTTCATACTTGCGCTTCAACCCTGAGTCTGTAGTATTGTGCATAATATGTGCGCTCTCTTGGTACATGTATGCGTATGTGAGTGCTTTATTTGCAAACGCCTGTGTGCGTCCGACATGGTTTTGAGATATTATATTGTACGCCTGTCATGTTATATTGTACGTGTGGGTTCCCGTTTTCTGTTCATTTTGATGTGTGTGTGTGTGTGTGTGTGTGTGTGCGTGCGTGTGTGTGTGCGTGCGTGTGTGTGTGTGCGTGTGTGTGCGAGAGAGAGAGAGAGAGAGAGGGGGGGGGGGGGGGTTGCGCGTGCCTGTATGTAATATGTGTGCATTCTACATTTGTGCGCATGCTTTCTGCATTTCCGCGTGTCGCAAGTGCGAGGTAATCCTTTGTGCACATTTGTCTGCGTGCTGCGGTGTGCGTACATGCGTAATGCATGCATGTCTACTTTGAATATGTCAGCTTTATTTTGAGTATGTGCGCGTTTGTACTTATTTGTGCGCATCTGCTTTAGTTTTGTGCATGTGCGCATGCCTGCGCACGGATGGGTGTTATGTGTAACAGTCTTTGCATGTTCCGTTGAGTTCCTGCCATGTGTGTGTGTGTGTGTGTGTGTGTGTGTGTGTACGTGCGCGCGTGTCGTTAGCCTGCGCACATGTTTTGAGGAGGGAAATATATATGCGTGGCATGTGTGTGGGTGTGCGTTATGGAGAAAGGAGCTCACCTCTTCGCCGCAACGATCCACATACCAATCATGCCGGTCGAACGGGAGCTCTCCAGTGAGCCAGTTATGGATGCGCGCTTTGGGGCTGCACACCAACAGCGAAATCCACCCTTAGAGCGCTACTCATTGCACACATCCAATGATCAGAGCGTTCCGTTGAGCAAAGTCCCAATTCCTGAAGGAAGGGGGGAAGGGTGGGAAGGTGACCTTAGGTCGTCCGGCCGACCCCTGAACCGCATCAGACTGGGGTCCCCGCACTCGCCCTCGTGCAGCCTCTCCCACAGCGCCACCTTGTTCCACGTCATTTCATTCATGGCTGCATCACAGCGACAGTGGGCGCAGCGATACGAAATACACAGGAAAATAAATTAAATGACAAAGACGAAATAATTTGGTAACATAAAATGAGCATAAGACAAACCAGTATATATACCGAACTAGCATAGTAACAAGCTCAGAGGAGGAGGAGTCTGCTGGCGCTGCATGCCAATCTAGCGGGTTCCTGGGCAAGATCTAGTGCTGGCAGTCTATAAGCTCACCGTTGTGTGCAGTCACCACCGACACCATGTCGTCCTCCACCACGTCCTCGCCCTTCCCCTTTCGCCGGAGCGCTGCGACGGCAGAGAAAAAGGAGGGCACAAGCTCACGGCAGGCGCGAGGGTGAAATGGGGCGAAAGGCAGCAGCACACAGGGGTCTGGAAGTTTTTTAGCAGTGTGGTTTACCATTGAAAAACATTTGCGGTGAGGGGTAAAGCCACGTCGAGTCGGCGCCGCCCTTTGGGATCGTCGACGCCACGCGTTCCGTGGGCAGCGGCTTCACCTGCCCCGGGCACGGCTGCTGGTTCGCCGACAGCGGCATATTATTCTTTGGGTCGATGAGGTCATTGCCCTTCCAAACGCTGGGGCAGGGACCCTGAGAGAGGGAACAACAGTCGCGGCGTCACACACGGGAGCACCCGAATAGGAACTGAAATGCCACCGAAAAGAATACGATTTACAAAGCGCCACTGCGCCGCCTCTGACGGTGTCCATCTTGGACCACGCGTGGGCACCAATATAGTTCAGCCCCAAAACGAAGGCGAAGAAAGCGAAAGCAAGATCGCGAGGGTGTGGTTCTCTGCATTTTCCTCGCTTCTGAGACGGAATTTCAGGTCGGTGGTAGTCGGAAGAGACGAGGCAGGAGATACTTTGCAACTAATACGACAGAAGCGCGGCAGTGGCGTGGCGGTCTCTTCCACCTGAGGGTCTATTCGCTGATTGTACACGTTGTACTGAGCTCGGCGGGTCGACTCCGGCACTGGACACGCTGACCCATCAGCCTCGGGCTCTGGCTTGGAGCTTGATGAGCCCATTTATTCTGGCAGTGATAGCGAGGAAATGCGCAGGAACGAACTAGCGAGGTGTGCGTCAACTGCTAGGTGAATTACGCGCTGGCCTAGCATCCGTGGTCTAGTCGCGGACGAGGTGTGACGAGACGAGATATCGCTAATATATAATCCGCCGCGCGCGAGCAACGACCCTTATATAGCAGCAGCAGGTTTGTGCATGCAGTTTATTAAGACTTGTTTACAGACACAGAGCAATGCGACCGCATGAAGCCAGATTGAAATGAAGCACAAATGTGGAAGGTAGGGTTCATCTTGGGCCGTCACACCAAGATCGGACTCGCGACCTTCTGCGTACTAGGCGTGCGCTTACCGACGCATAGGAAAAGACTATGGATATCCCTAATCTCTACAGCCAGAACCGACTAATTTTAGTCGTTTGTGGCACAAACGACTAAAATTAGTCGGTTGTGCTTTTGGGCTTTTTCCATAGGTAGGAAACTTCAATTTCTTACCAAAGAATGGCCACAGGTACCTAAGACAAAACGTAGTTCGGGAAAATTTACTATTCTTGGATTGGTGGACTTGCGACACTGGGGGAGCGTGCTGTTTGCAGGCAACATGGGCGCTGTGAAACGCTGATTGTGTAAACCGTTCTCCCGATTCTAACATGAAGAAGTTCCCGGAACGGCTTCACTACTTCGTCGGAGCTCGACTTTCTACCCAAAGGCACCCACTTTGATGTAGAGGGGACTCCTAGGTACTCTCGGCGGCAGTATGAGGGCAAGTGGAGTACAGCACGGGTGATGGTGTGTTCCGCACGGAGTCGGTTGGGGATTCGCGGTACGTCACTTCCCGGTCGCCGGTTATACTGGCTGACTTTCACCTCAGGACCTGCGCCGTAAGGCTAGCTCACGTCCCCAAAACAAGCACGAACACAGCCTAGGGAGTACTGACCTTGGTTCCGAAGTCATTGGCGGCTAGTTGGCCGGGCGCGAGTTGGACTGTCCAGTTTTCAGCGAGGACGTGGGCGCGAAAAACTCGCTCAAAAATTACCGGCGTCGGGACCCGCCTCACATTGCGCGGAGAGCAGCAACTCTAGCGGCCCCAATTTCCTTCTTTGAGAGCTTGAGCATCTTACATGAAATCAGTGAAGGAGCTGGGGGAGTTTGGAGAAGCGTGGTGAAGGGAGTCGCAGCAAAAGGTGTTGCAGGAAAAATGCTGCCGGATGACGGAATGGCTTAAGCGGCACCCGTCGACGATGCGACCGTGCCGACGAGGTGAGGCCAGCAAGACCTATCAGAAATTCACATGTCCGTCCGCCCAAAGCTCTCACTATCGTCGGTGAACACTTTTTAACGAGTCGTTTCATTTTCGCAGGTTGCTGAAACTCGACAGCGTACACATGCTGCGTTGTTTTTTCGCAGTACAAACGCTCTCACCACCGGGAGCAACGTCGCATACCGCCGGCCATACTTAAGTTTTCCGCGCGCTGAAATACCACACACACGCTTTAGCAAAGCTGCGGCAGCCGACATCACTGAGAAATCCATTGATGTTGGGGGCACTGATACTGAGGACGAGCTTGCTGAGTTTTACCGTCGGCGGGTTTGGGATGCGAGTAGCGCGTCGCTGTTTGGCATGCGATGCAATTGCAAAGGGTGGAGTCTCAAACGCGCAAAAAGGTGAGTTGACTTTGCATTGTATCGCTCATTAAGAGGGTGTTAAGGTGTTGTGATGCTGCACCTGCGTGTTATGGCTGGAAGGGCAGCAGAATGTGCCAAAAACTAGAGGTAGTTTTATATCGCGCGCATGAGAAATGTAAGTCATGTTGGTAACCAACTAGATTTGAAGTGTAGTTGAAAACAGTGAGAGACGTCTGTCTATGGGCATGCATAAGCAGCGGGTCCATCATGAACTTTCAATGGTTATGTCGTAGCTACAACGTGACTCTCATGCGCATTCGCATGGTTCATGCTGGACAAATCATTCATGGTGTTGCATGTGGTTGGGCTCCAACCAAGTGGTTGGCAATGTGTTGCAGCATTTCACATGCACAAATTTCTCTGCGATGAGTTCGAATTGCTCATTTTCAGATCTAATGTGGAAGCTAGATGTGCCTTCATGAGTTTGCCAGCAATTGGAGAGCAATAGAACGGACTGCGAGGCGATGCACTGTAAAAATCAGAAATTAATAGTCTGAAATGTTGTTTAAAATTCCCTGTTTAGCACAATCGACTAATTTTAGTCGGTTGTGCTTTCTCGTCATTAAACATACAACATCTACTCAAAAAGTCCCAATGTGCTCAAGATGCACACTCAACCCACTGTTGAGATCGGAGAAACACACCATTGCATCAGATCATTGTGTACATGGTGATAGTTATTGTTGGAAGTAGAGCAAACTGGAATTTCAGATTTTGCCTTTGCGGGCGGTCATTTTTCTGTCACGTGGGTTTTATTCAGGTCAATAAAAGTCCATTGTTATGTGCTTCTTTGGGCATGAAATTCGTGCCACAGATAGTTTGGAGAGTTGGGAGCAACATGTTGGTAGCATTTTCAATTTTTCAAAATCTAGAGCAAGTAATAGCGTTAACTACACAAGGTGCACAACCGACTAAAATTAGTCGGTTGTGTCCGGCTGTAGAGACTAAATGGCCATCTTGCCACTGACTTCTAAATCACGACGACAAGAAGCTACCCACTACCAACTAGCCATTGACAAGGGAAAGCACGCGCTACCGCAATGGCACAACCGCCTAGAAGAATATCCTGAAAGCAAGATCCGAGAGTGCCATGAAGGTCCGAGGGCAGTCGACACAATACACGTTGCACGACCTCACTGCACAATCACCATCTTTCGCGGATGGTGGCAAAGTTCACCCTTTAACCGGCCTTAAACAATGTAATAGACAAGCAAGAAAGGAAACCCTAACTACCCGCGGCAATGACTAGTAACCTTGACCCCTCTCGCTACCCCCAAGTGATTATCTCAACAAATCATCTAGTGCGGATGGTGGCTCTTACCACTACATGTCGCTACCTATTGGCGCCGCCGTTCGCGATGGCACCAAAACAACACACATCATGACCACTTGCTTACACCGCTGACGACACTGAGGACTAGTCCTCCCGTCAGAGCACTCGGGACTCCCCACCCCCCCCCCCCCGGATGCACTCTCGCTCGTACTCGAGCAAATGGCGTTGATTAACGCCCGTCTTGACGCACATGCGACGGAGACTGCCGCTCTACGCCACCGCGACGCCCTGCGCAACGCACCTCATGTCCAAACCCAGCCTCCAGTCCAGCTTTCACCCCTACCACCACACCCGTATTTCAACTCCCACGAGCCCCCACCCGCCCTACACTTCTCTCTTGGCCAGCCCTACCAGCAGCGCTCCCATGGCGCCCCGTCAGCAATGTACGGCGGCCCACAACCTCCAACTGGCCATCCCTACAACCCAATTGGTCGTCCACCCTTTCTTGTTGGTCCTCCAACCTCCAACGCCCATCGTGGGGGCAACGGTGGACGTGGAGGCCGCCGTCCCACCATTGACCCACTAGTCATCGGTCGCGATGTCAAGGAAGCCACCGGCGTCGATAAGGAGTCAATCAACCGCTCCAGGAAGATGACGGTTCCCACCATGGGACCCAACATTGACTTCAAGCCGTGGAAGAGGAACTTCCTCACCTTTCTATCCTTGAAAGCTCCGTACCTCATCCCACAGCTCGCTCTACGGGAGTCAAGAGCCTAGCTCGATGAAGTTGCATAGACCTACGCGTACGCCATGCTGCCGCACGCCACCAACGATAACAAGCGCGCCGACCAGGCTGTCAAGTGCATCTCCGCTGCTCGCCTTGACTGCGCCACTGCCGCTTGGGATATCCCGTGCGAACGTGTGGATGGTCGCTCTTTCGCACGCTCTCTTTCCCTGCTTGACAACCTCATGCTTCGCTATTGCCCGGGCTAGTCGCGTACGAAATACGTCCACTTAATGCGTCAAACATTTGACGACTACAAATAGACATGCGAAATGATAGATGGCTCTATTGCCATCCATCCTCACAACATGGGACTCCTCATGCTCCGCGGCATCTCAAGCATCGGCCACTTCGGCCATGCCAACAAGCGTGTCATCAATGCGTTCTACACCAACTAACTCCTCTCCGCGGACGAAGTGATGGTCAACATCCTCCACCTGGCTCAAAACATGGACGAGGAACTCCCGGCTCCGGCACTGCCCGCCACTAATGACCCAGCCCCTCCCATCTCTACTTTTGTTGTTGATGGTCGCGGTACGAATATCGGACGTGGCAACAGCCCACGTGGCACTCGCGGCGGTCGTGGACTGCCCAAGAAATGCAGCGCAAGTGACAGCCTGAGCCACATCTTGTCATCGTGCACAACATCGGATGACACACTCCTAAAGTGGACCCTGGCCAAACGCAAGATGATCATAAAAATATGGCACCCATGGTGGCTCTGCCTATGCTCACGCTGCCTTGATGAGCGACGTCCCCACCGACGACCATGAGGCCATGCCCACTCTCGAGGAATGTACGGACGAATTTGATGGCACCGAGGTGAGTGCCCCCTTCATCTCGTAGCGCTCTCATCTTCCATCTCCGTGACCTCATCCTTCATCTCCGTGACCTCTCCCAATTTTGGGTGGTTGATTCCGCATGTTGAATAAACTAAACCGCGTTTCGTAGTGGTTTCGTTACGTTCGATCCACCTCCACTCCCTCTCGTGTTGGCGGGGTCGGTGTTGACGTTAAGGGCATGGGCACAATGCGTATTTCCATTCCGGTGGCGTCAAGTCAGACCATTCACCGCACATCATTTTTTGCATTGTACACCCCCAAGCTCTCATCTCGCTCCGCTCAGCACATTGGTCGCCTCCTCAGTGTCTGTTGGATGCAATCGCATAGCGGTTGTGAATTTATTTTTCCTACTGATTATGATACTTGAATGATCATGGTGCCCACAGGAATGGGTGTGCTAAAGCCGTCCGGCAATGGTCTTTGCCTCCTGCCCTACCAGCCAGAGCTCCCAAGCCCCCTAGCGGATTCGCCGCATAGTGCCGGTGCCCGTGTTGCCCTCACTACCCCGTGCGGCCCAATACTGTGGCACCGCCGGTTTAAACATCTTAATATGCAGAGGTTGCATGCCCCTCACACTCACGGTGCCGAAACCAATCCACCATTAGCCACCTATGTAAACACGGTTTCTTGCGATTCATGCTTGCTCCACAAAGCCACTGCTGCACCCGGCAACACTACTGGTTGCATAAAACCATCCCGCCCCCTGTTGAACAATTCCTCATACATTTGGGGTTTTGTGAGTGTCCAATCCCACATGGCCTCCGCTATTGCTTGCTCGTCATCGATCACCACACGCACTACATGTGGGTGTGGTTCTTGAAGTCCAACGACGATACGTGCTCAAGACCTAGAAAACATCATACTGGAATTACGCCACTTGCATGCACGACATCATTTTCAATCTGGCGTTTTCCCCCCCGTCATCAAGTTTAACTTGGACTTTGTTTTTGAGGCTGCCCCCACCCGGTAGATGTGTGCTCGCATGGGCGTCGGTGTACGATTCTCGGCCCCCTATGCCCACCACATGCTCGGCAAGGCCGAACGACCCTGACGTACAATCCGGGACAATGCATCTACGAAGCTCCGGTCTCACCACCTCCGCTACGGGGAACTCGTGGCTCACATGTCCGAATACCCGCCGGTACTTGTCACGGCGTATTGTCATTCTAACCAAGGTAAAGTAAAAGAAGACATCTTCGAAAAACCCTTCGTGCCCGACTTGATTACTTGTCCACACCACATCCCAACGGGCGCATCGCCTGCCGCCGTCGCTCTCCTTTCCGCCCGCGACTGTGTGGAACAAAAAGTCTACCGGGCTGCTCTCTCGAGCGCCCAAGTACCATGCTAGTAAGCCGCTACGCAGCATGTGTAATCCTCCCTCATGGACAACTGCACATGGGAACTCGTCGACCTTCCCCCCGGACGAGTGGTCGTCAACAAGATGTGGATCTACAAAGTCAAGTCTGATACCATGGGCGATGTCTCCCGCTTCAAAGCACGGCTCGTAGCCAAAGGTTGCAGCCAACGCGCTGGCTTCGACTATACGGAAATATTCTCCCCAATCATACGCATTGCCAACCTTCGTATATTCCTCTCCATTGCGGCCGCACGAGATCTTGAGATGTGTCAACTTCATATCGACACTGCGTTCCTCTACGCTCCCATCAAAGAGGACGTGTACATCCGCCAACCCCTTGGCTTCTCCGATGGCACGTCTAAATTGTGTCATCTCAAACGCTGCCTCTGCGGCCTAAAGGAATCCCCTCGCGAGTTCAACATGCTCCTGCGTGCCTAGCTTGTCGTTAATGGGTGGCAACAATGCGTCTTTGACCCCGGCATCTCATTGTCCGCGTTGGTCACGTATTCGCTATGATCGCACTCTACGTGGACGACCTTCCCGCAGCGTGTAATGATGCTACCTGGCTCACGTCGTTTAAGACTCAACTTGGTGCCCGGTTCAAGATCAACGACTTGGGTGACCTCTCACAACTCCTCGGGATGCACATTACCCGTAACCGCTCAGCCCCCACTAGTTTGGTGGACCAATCCAAGTACCTCCGCGACGTCCTCGCCAAGTACGGCATGACCGACTATAAGTCATCGTCCCTCCCAATGGAGCCCGGCTTCCTATCCGGCCTTGCAGACATGGCCTCCCCTCCCCTTACCGGAGTGGCTAAGGACGTCTATCCCAGCCTCCTCGGCAACCTCTAATACGCGGCCGTTTGCACGCGTCTTGATGTTACCACGGCGTTGAGCATCCTTGGCTCTGCCCCATGCCAATCCCACGGAGGCTCACGTGCAGACCCTGAAGAAGGTCGTTCGCTACCTCCATGGCACTCTCGACATGCGCCCGACGTTAGGGGGGTACGGACCACAGTCTCCAACGCACGTGCTTTGTTGACGCAGACTGGGCAAACGACAACAGCACTCGCAAGTCACGTTCGGGCTATCTCTTTACACTCGGACGCGGACCCATCAGCTACATATCCAAGCAATAGACGTGCGTCGCCTAGTCAACTTGTGAAGTTGAGTGTTACTATGCGGCTGACACCACCAAGTAGGGACTCCACCTCCGCCAGCTTATGGGGGGGGGGTCTTCAACGCCCCCATCACCAACACCACCACCTTATGGGAGGACAACCAAAGCGCCATTACATACTCCCAAAATGCTCTTGTCAGTGAGACGACCAAGCACATCGGTCTAAAGTGGCCCTTCCTTAAGGGCCACGTGGAACATGGGACAATCAAGTTGAGATATCTCCCCACTGAGCAAATGGTGGATGACATGTTCATCAAACCTCTACCAAGACCAGCCCTTACAAAACGTCGAAGCGCAATCTTGGGAGGCACCGATCCAATGCAACGCTTCATCCCGTAGCTACCTTGAGGGGGAGTTCTGCAAGTAAACCTTCTAGTTATTAGTTGCAAATAGCTATTATAAGCAGTTCTAGATATGATTAGTACATGTCTAGATCGGACATACCGATAACCGGTTTGATTCGGTACAATGATGTCGCTAGGCTACATCTCTCTCACTTATGTTGTCCCGACACCACGCCTCGGGCTGGTTGTGGCTGTCTTTGTGCCTGTCCTAGTTGCGTGACTGTGACTGCAAGTATGTATGCGTTAGTTACCTTCCATACTAATCGTGTCTGCATAGAATAACATGGATAGCTCACCGGTATATCTTGACAACGCAACACGTATACCTCACATGTATACTTGTTGCGCAAGAGGTATACACGAGAGCGCAATGAAAATGCATGGCTATATGGTATCCGGCTGCTGCACTTGCTGCGCATGGTGGGCATGGGGCTGCACTTGTTGGTGATGGTGTTGGTGATGCTGTTGCTAGTATTGTTGTTGCATGTGTTGGTACTGGTTGGTGGCCGGTTGCTGGTGCTAGAGCTCATAGGCGGATGTGGCCGTTTGCATGTCAAGAGGAAACTCCGAACACAAATATGTCATGTTCTTTTGTTTCTTTTGCTTATAGGAGGGCAAATAGAGAGAGATGGAAGATGGCCAAATGCTTAGTGTTTAAAACTTGATTGTAATTTAACAAAGGGATTCACTAAATGGTTTTATCACTTCCCTCCACTGCACTAGGCTGAAATAGGTCCAACCTAGCTACTTTGCACCTATTCTCGCATAGTCCTCGTGACATGTGCTAGGGCTCTCGTAACGCTCTAGTCATACGAGAGACGCGGTTCGTCTGTCTCGGGAAATCATACTAGCGCGTCTTGTAGCTAGTTAGATTAATTGTGCGTACTCGTACGTACCGGGAGGTATTGGCAGTACAGTCCAAAACAATACCCTCGCTAAATTGTGGTGGCAACGTAACAACGTAGTACTTTTTCCGATGGAAAAGTACGGATCAAATTAGTAATGAGAACATGTATAATGTCTTTCAATGTCGTACTACATGACTATACTCGTCACACTCGCACTCTCCTCCTCTTGACAGAATAATGAGGCCAGCCGTGGGGCTAACCTCCGTGGTCTTGACTCCTTTACTACAACAATAATTCTTACTCAAGAATGCGCGCTAGGTTAGCATGCTTGAAGTCATTGTGCGCCCAAGTCTGGGTAAATGTGTGCCGTCGGGGCGTCACCAAGAAATCTTGTAACGCCGTCGTAATGTGTTCTTCGTTTAACATGTGTTAGGCATTTGGCATATCGTCGTCGTTGAAGTGTGCCATGAAGAGTAAGTACTTCCCTCGTCGCCCATGTAACGACGTTATGCACACATCAGAATTGTGAGAGACTTTGAACTCGTCATCGTCGCCTTCTAGAGTAGTCATAGTGACGGCATTGAAGGTCGTAGATTGTTAACGTGAAACACTGGGTGTAAGCGTATTGTCGGTGGTATCTTCAATAGGTAAATGTGTTTCTCAATCTGCTCCTCAATTGTAAAAGGTCCTAACTATCGATCACGTAGCTTCCGGTTCGGCTGTCCTCCCATGAAGAGGCTCTTGGTAACAAGTATCACTTTGTCTCCTCGAACGAAGTGCGGGGCAGTCGACGGTTCTAAATGGGCTTGCATCTCATTCTTGCGTAGTTGTAACTCCGAACATACCATGTCGTGTACCTCATGTAATAACAATAACCGCTATGTCGCGTCTAGCGAAACCGGGATTGAAGGTCGCATGCTGAACAACATGTGAGGTGGCTCCTTTTGGAGAAAAGCCAAAGTTCGCCTCGAAGGGTGTGTGCTCAAATCCAAGCGCACGACGGCACGAGTAGCGTTGTATGCGAATTCTACTTGAAGCAAGAAGTTTGTCAAGTTCGAAACGTCGCAGCAGCAAAACAATGTGGAAGTTGCTGAAAAGTGGTGTTGACGCGCTCCGTAAGTTTTTCCGTGTTAGGGTGACGGCTAGAAGACATGTTGAGTTGCGTGCCTAGGCATCTTAAAAGTGTTAGCAAGAAGCCACTGACGAATTTCGGGTCGCGTTCACTGACCAATACTCGAGGCAATCCGTGCAATCGGTAGACTCCATGTAAAACCAATGTGGCAGTTTCCTCTCTTGTTACACTCTATGTACACGGCAAACAATTGGCCATTCGATTCACATAGTCGACCATAATCAGATCGATGTCAAAGTTATTGCTCATTGGCAAATGTGTTAAGTTGTCTAGCCCAACTCTGTGCCATGGTTTGGGTGGAACATGCGAAGAGTAAATAGTCGCATCGATCTGTGGTTAAGTCTTTGCTCGTCGATACACGACGCAACGCTCATACAATCTGCCACATATAGGCGAAGTCTTTTCTACCAATATGTGTCGATCGATTTAGCAAAAGCGCCAACAACTCCTATGTACCAGCTTACGAATTGCCGTGCAGTTTAGAGATCAATCTGAGTTGGAGCTCAGAGGTCCGTTGGACACACAAGCGATCGAGGCGCCAAAAGTACCAAACTTTGGCTTCACGCCGACTGTCTTTCGTCCACTCACCCGGGTTCCCATAAAATTAGCCTTGGGAGTATCCCTCGCGAATGAGATTGGCGATCTCGGGGCTTAATCGCAACGCATTAACTGTCATCGAGTTTAGCTGCGCGTTCTTTAAAAACGGCTTGGACTTCCGTCGTTTATTCAGCACTTTAAGGAACCTCGTTATCCAAGCAAAAGAGTGGAATTGTGGCAAGGAAGGGGCACGAAGTATGTTCTCTGACTTAACGGATCGGCTTCGATCAAGGCTCCCTTGCGGTACGCAAGTGTCACCGTGCCATGAAACGGTTGTAAGTCCCGTAGGTAACGAGCTTGCCGCTTGTTCAACGTAACATGCTGCCTGAGTAGATGTCGCGGTGTGTCGTTGTTTGTTACGACAAGGAACTTAAAGGAACCTTCAAGGTAACACCTCCAATTCTTGACCGTCTCTCATTCGGCCAAAGCCTCCGAATCATACGTAAAGTAGGTCCTGCCGCGCTCGGCTTGAATTTAGCTTACGCGTCCAGTAAGAGACTAGTTGAATTCCTCCTCCTTGATCTTGCAAGAAGACACCCTCAAGTCCCATTGTCGAAGCATCTGTTGCTACGGTGAACATCGCGTCTGAGCTAACCTCCGGAAGGATTATGTATGACGCGGAAATGAGCCGTAACTTGAGAGTCTCGAAGGCTTCCAAGCATGCAGGCGTCAGCGTAACCTTCCTAGACATGGTTTTCCGCAGTAAGTCCGTCAATGGAGCCGTAAAGTGGCTGGATCGATGAACTTGGCGTAGAAGTTGCAGAATTGCACGTAACTGCGAACCTCCTTCTACGCCGTAGGCATTGGCCAATCTGAAAGAGCCTTTACTTTCTTTTACGAAGCTGAAATTTCACCAACAAACATTATGTAGCCTAAGTAATAATCCTGCTCCGGAAGACCGAAAGTGCATTTCTTAAGACGCAACTTCAAAACTTCCTCTTTGAATCGTTGAAATACAAGACGCATGTGCTCAAGGTGTTCGTCCAGCGTGCGAATGTAAACACAGTCGTCATCGAGATAGACGGTAACATATTTGCATCAAAAGTCGCGCAAGATGTCGTTCATCATCCTTTGGCGCATTGCACAATCCGAATTGCATCGCAATCCACTCCATCAGACCATCGAGCGTATGAAACGCAGTCTTGTGGATGTCCTCTTCACGAACTCGAGCTTGCCAAAAGCTAGTTGCTAGGTCAAGGTAGGTATAGTAGTTCGCGTCCTTCAGTTCATCCATGGTGTCATACACATGCGGAAGTAGGTAGGCGTCCTTACGCGTAACCTCATTAAGACCACGGTAGTCAATGCAGACTCGAAGCGAGCCATCACCTTTGCGCACAAAAAGATATGGCGAGATGAACTCACTGTGACTCAGACGAATCAAGTCCGCCTCTATTGCGTCTTTGAGCTGTCGGTTAAGCTCAGCGCGCTCCGCATATGTCAATTTGTTAAGACGATGACGTTTCATCGGGCTTGTTGCTTCAATGGGATGATCTCACTGACGGCTTACATGCGGCGAGTCCACTGCTTGCATTGCTTCCGGGAAGTCATCGTAGATTAACTTATGAAAACTGTTACGTTGTTCATTAATAAGCTCCTCGATAGTATGAAATTCCACCGGATGTTCTGTTGCTTGCGTGACATTAATCACGTAGAACTCAGCGTTATGCCCCCTACTTCGGCGCGTCTTGCGCGTGAGCTTCATAGTCTCGCTAGACGATATCAATATACACTTAGATCGGCGATCCTTTGTTTGAATTTCTACAGTGTACCGTCTCTGAAGGTGAAAACAAGTGACGTGCCGAAGTGTAGAAAAGCTTGCTCGTCGTCCAACCATGGTAAACCTAGCACCGGATCAGCAACACGTAAATCACGTAAGACATAGAACATCCGCTGAAATTCGTGACGAGCCAGCTGGGATGTGATTTCGCATACTGTCGAAGAAGTCAATAATTGTCCATTAGCGAGTCGAAATGGTTTATTGACCTTCGACTAAAGATTCGGAAGGAAAAGCGTAGCACGAAGTCCTCTGAAACGCAGTCAAGTGTCGCAGCGCAGTTGTAAGGTGTTACTTTGGTTAGGCTAAGTTGGCAACCTTAGACTAGTAGTAGAACACAATCTTTTGATATAATTATACAGCGTAGAGATAATTAATTGGATTGTCTTAGGAAAATGGTTTCTTACGATCCGGGTGTGGCGTAGTTCTAGTATGCACCGGTTTGTGTTCTCTCCTACGGCCAGTAGGTAAAACAATCTTACAAGAAAAAGCATTAGAGGCCACCAAGCAATAAGAAGAAAAGAGGAAAAACCTAAGCCCGAGGAACATGAAGGCATGCTACAACGTCCGCACTGCCCTCCTGAACAGTGTCGCGAAGATAGGAACCGAGAGTGCCATGAAGAAAAGCAGAAAGACGTTGCATGAATTCACGTCGCACATCTCCCAAAATTCGCCGAAAAGGTACAAAAGTAGATCGACGAACGAAACACTGCATACGGACATAATTGTTAGAGCGCAAGGAGCGAGAGTCAGCAGCGCCCATGCCAGGCAAGCGACGAACAACCACCAAAATAGCCAAGCGATCAACCAACTCAGCCGCCATCGGCGCCAACCAGCCCCCATCCTCCATGGCAAAGGGATAGTAGCCATGGATCGACTTAACCGAAGGCGTGCCAAGCAAAGCAGAAGTGATGAGGTCCGCATCAAGTTTGCCATGATGTGCTCCCAATGCAAGGCTGCTAGGGAGTGGGAGACGAGCACCACCTATACGAGGAACTAACATTGGTGTTCGTGCGAGCACTTGTAACCGTCACATCAACAACACGATGATGGTGCGGAGCCATGAAGTCTAACCAAACCACATCCCTAGGGCGATCTTGAGAAGCTCCCGACCGAATACGGCGGACCTCCAACCGCAAGTCCCGCCCCTTAGTAGACCCGCTTCAAGCATGAACTCTTCAAGCACGTGGACAATCCGGTCGTGGAGTTGGATGATATACCACGGCCACTAAGTCCTCGTTGTTAAATATCCACGCCTCATGTGTACCTGAGATTATCCTTACCGTCTTATCTAACATTATCGCTCACGCTCGTAGAACTATCTTCAACATAACTATAAGGAAGATATATTGCTAATAGCTATATACTGTCCGGGATAATACGGCGATACAGTCAGTGGTACTGCCGTGATGATAATAAAAAGTCATTGAATATCGCTGAGATAAAAGTACCACTTAGAGGAAATAAATGATGTCAAATGCTAGCAATAATATGAATGGGCCACGATATGACACTCTCCCCTCCTTAAGCACCAGCGTCCTCGTTGTGCAAAACTGAAGATCTTAGTCTCTTCGGGGTACTTGCATGTTAGCGGTTGCGAAATTTGACAGAGTGAGGGGTCGCAGAAAAGTTTCGATAGACATCCGATCGAAGAAATTCGGAAAGGATGTCTAAGTGGTCGACTCCTCGCATCGGCTCCCAAGTGTCCTCGCTAGGCACGTTGAAAGGTGCCGCCCATCCAACCTTGAACAAAAGTTCAATGCCGTTGAAGTTGAAGGCCAAGTCGAGTAGTCGGTCGACCTAAAAAAGCTTCGCGTCGTGCACAATCGGAATTTGCTGCGTATGGTCGGCCTAATCTATTTCCGAATTCCATTTCTCTAATAGATTGACGTCTACACTGTCACGAATCCGTACTCAAGGGGGTAGCTTAAGTCAAAACGCAACCGGGGAAACCTCCTCCGTAATGAAAATGGGTCAATGTAGCGGTCGCGTAGTTTAGAACATGGTTGCTTTAGTATAAAACGTAGATTTGCCACCTTTTTTGAGCTTAACTTTGTTGCCAACTGTAAAAGGTACTAGTAGCCGGTGCCGATTTGCAAATTCTTGCATATGCGCTTGGACTGCTTTGACGCAGTCGTGGCCAATTGAAATTGAAATTGTTTACAACATGTATCGTATGCGCCGGTTTACACTAAACATGTCGTGGGCAAGTCAATGCATTTCAACATGAATCTTTACTTGCTCTTGTAAAGTACGGCTGGGTTCGTTATCGTCAAATGTAGCGGTCATTGGAGATGTCGGCTCGAATCCCATTGTCGCCTTGAATGAAGACATAGTCGTCGACGTAGAAACCGTTGCGCGGATCGCAAACTCCACGTCAATTAGGTGTTAAACCAAGTCGTCGTGCAAGGGGTGCACGAAGCAACGTATGACTTGCTCCCATGTTTGACTCACTCGTTCGGTTTGGCCATTTGTCTGGGGATAGTAGCTCGTCGAAATATTGAGCTTGGTGCCAACAACCCTAAATAAGGTTTGCCAAAGCCGCTCATAATCCGGTGATCTCGATCAGATATCATGTTCCGGGGTAGCCCAAACTACCGGAATACCGCACGGTGTATAACCTTCGCTAGTTGCTCCGCTATAATTGTTTTTGTAATCGGTTCGACATTCGTATGTTTCGTAAGGATACAAACGAATACTAATATTGGTTACACGAAGAACAAGATGAGCACGGACATGGAAAATGGGATAATTGATTACACGAAGAACAAGATGAGCACGGACAGGGAAAGTGGGAGGGGAAACAAAAGGGCAAGAGTGACAAGAGGGTCACGGAATCCAAAGCACGGCAAAAGGAAAGCACTACATTGTGCACAAACCTAGGAGATTAATCTAAGGAAATTACAAGGCCACGCCGAGAATGCAACACGTGGAAGCGACATGCGGCGCCTCACGCACCGCTCGAGGAAGCACGGGGACGCTTGCGGCCCATGGCGCGGGTGAAGAGCGCCGTGGCAGGAGGAGGCATCCCGGCCGAGGAAGAAGCGGCCTCCACGCCGTCCGCAGCGGCGGACAAACCGCGCAAGACGTTGTCGGCGTGAGCAACATGGACGGTGAGAGAGACCTTTCGACGCCAGGCGGCCAACAACTTACCCACATGCATCCCTTTAGATGCGGCTGTCTGCTTGGCTAGCTCCGTCAAGAAAGCCGTGGCGTGGCCGCCGAGAGTACCAAATTCCGTGACAGCAAAGGGAATGAAACGGATGTCGGGCCGACTCCTCACCCCTTCGGAGTACTTCTCGAACTTGGTCTTCTCAGCACGGCGGAGAGCGACTTCGGGTGACGGGGGGCTAGAAACGCCGAACAAACCGGAAACCACGGCATCAAGGGCAAGTTTTGAGCCTCGCATGCCGTGATAGTGCAAGACACCCACATCCGCGGGGAGACCGTCGTTGCCGTTGGGGAGTTGAACTAACATCGTGGGATCTGTGAGAACCTCGACGCCAACCCCGAGTGCGCCACGAACCTCGGAGATGATTTCCGCAAGGGCCGTCACTAACCAAGAGTGAGCGGTGTGGACCGAAGCATCTCCGCCGCATCGAGCCAAATGGTCCGCGAAAGCAGTGGCCCACGCATCGTCCGACATGTCAACACCCGCCGACGAGAACGCACCCCGCATAGCTTGAACCGAGAGATGGCAAGAAGCACAAGCAGTGGGGGAGCGTAGAGTAGAGAGGATGCGGGATGAGGGTAGGCCAAAGATGCGACAGATCGCGACGCGGAAAATCGCGTCGTAGTGCTCAGGGAACTTGTCACGGAGCTCGCCCAAGCGACCGGAAGTAGGCGGGTCCGAAGCCAAAAACGTAAGGGCGCTATGGCCGAGACGAGAGACAAAACGCCTAGACTTCGGCCGAGCGCGGTAGGAAAACGTGGGAGGCGCGGAAAACGTGGAAAACTACAAGGCCACGCCGAGAATGCAAACGAATACTACCACAACATCACATCCATCGAACTCCTATAGGTCCGTAATTAGGTCAAGCGATACATGTTCCAAGGGCATGGTAGGTACCTAGTGCGGTTGGAGGAGTCTAGAGGGCTTGTGTCGCGCTACCTAGTTACGTTAGCTAGTAATATTGTAATACATCATTATCAATACATGTACGTTCACGGTTGTGAACGCTATCAGTGAATACGTATAGTTGACCTATTGCATATAAACACGATATAAGCAGCAGTCTGTTTTGCTGCTTGTTTAGTTCTCCTGTAACCATCACGCAGCCCCCTGCTGCACACACATATGTCGACGCGTCTCACGGGCACCTCCGATTAGAGGTAGCACAGCTGTCATATCATAGCCCATGTATATGGGTGCTAGCATATGACATTATTTATTTCCTCAAAGTGGTACCTGTATCTTTGCGATATTCAGTCCTGCTGACTCTTTTATTGTCATCACGGCAGTACCATTGTATCGCCGGATTTTCCCGGATAGTACAGAGCTACTAGCTAGAAGTATCTCTTCTAGATTGTTCCTTTCTATTTTGTTCGTTTCCAGATATAGTATTATGAGGTTTTGTGATGATATTAGATAAGACGGTAAAGATAATCTCTGATAATTTGTGTCGCTAGTAACAGTTTGGTTTAGTTAGTTGACAACACAAGCTACAAGTTCTAAGGTTATTAGCGATGTGTCATCCCTTTTTGTGGCATATGAAACACTTGCCCTCCTTCTTGAATATGTCGACCTCCTCTTGAGTAAGGCAGCAAATCTTGTATTGCTCCCGCGGTTTCTCATCGGTCGTTTCGTGCGAATCTTCCTCCGACTCGTTGCCGACCTCCTCCGCTGCCTCTGAAAAGTTGCTATCCTCCTCGATGACGTTCAGCCGGCATGTCGAGCATTGGGTCGTCTCAATCTTGGTCTCTACCGCCTCCGCTCGCATGGCTGCTTGAATCGCCTCGTGTAGGGTCTCATGGTTCTTCGGGGCAACCTCCTTATTCTCTACAACCAGAACCGACTAATTTTCGTCGTTTGTGGCTCTCTTGTCTCAACGAATTTGGCTAGTTACGCATTGAGAAAGAGCCATCTCGACGCGAGTTGCCCTTGTGTCGCGTCTAATAAAGACACGCCTTGGTTGAATGGCGGGGGAGGTGTGTTTTGTCGAAAGGGAATAGAAACTCCCTCCCGGAAGCTTTGTAGAACTTGCCCACTCGCGCCGATATCTCCCACTCTCTACAACTTCGCCGCACGTGATGAAGTATGTAGGCGGAGTTAGGTTTGCAGGAGTCGGCTCGGCGGTTCACCCCGTCAAACATGTGTCTCGTGTTCGACTTCGGCTTTCGGGTGTGGGTGGGGCTTGGGCTTGTCGGGTTTAGTTTCCGCTTTCCCTTTGTTGGCTACTGCCCCCTTGTCCTTAGGCTTTCCTCCGCTTGTGTCCCAAGTATTGGTGACGCATGGGTTGGGGTTGCCTCCTCCTCATGGTTGATGTCCGAAAAGTATTGACACTTGCGCATTTGCTGCGGCGTGCATGTTGAGCTCGAGGTGCTTGTCTCGAGAGCGGCGAGGAGCCCGTCGACACCATTGGTGTTATGTTCGCCGATCTTTTTGTCAAAGAAGCGGGAGTTGACGAGGCGTTCGGCGACTCGTTCTTCGCCGGAGAGGAGCTTCTTGCACATGAAGCGACGGAGGTAAGTGAGCCTCTCTCTCGTGGGCGTTGATGCACGCCATGTGCGTCCTCGCGGTCGCGTCGAATATACCGAAGTTTACGCGTCGGCTTGTGAGCGAAGTGTTTCATACGAATCGCGCTCATAATTGTCTCGATTGCAGTGTTAATTATGGCGGCGTGGGCATGATAAGTATCATATGAGACTAGGTGTCCGTACTCGTCGCGAAAACTAATATGTCGCTCCTCGGTGAAGAATTTGTCGCCTTCGTATTCGGTCGCCAAAGACACGGGCGGGTGACATTTGACGGCGGCAGCGAGTCAGCGTATGCCGTAAATAAGTCGTCTATCGAGTCGCACGGGTCGAGAAAAGCGTCGTCGGGTAGAGGAGCCAAAAATGACATGGGGCTGTCCATGTCGATACCACCCGAGCTTGTACCACTCGAGTACGCTGAGGATGCCTAAGTTGCTGAACAACAATGTCAATTGTGCGACTTGTACAAAGACGGAGGACTCGACTTCGAGGACGTCGACAACATGATACAAATGGTCATGCAACGAGTCCGACATGCTTGTGTCTTATATGCTATCTTACTTAGACGGTGGGTAGATACGAACCTTTTAGAGATCGGGTACAACTTGCTAGGCCACTTGAGTCTAGTTCCCGTTTGCGTGACCTGTGCTCGCGCATAAGCTAGAAGCTCGTCTAACGCTATGTGAGGAGCGTCATACACTTAGGTGGTGAGTTTTCCCGAGGCGACGCCTCTAAAATGCTAGCACGGACGGTTTGACTTGCGTAGCGTCATGGCAGCGCTTGCTAATCTAGCGCCATGTATTTCAAACCTGTATTATATAACAGCATGACAAAAATAAGGACGTGCGCCGCTTTATTTCCATGCTTTTTTCTGGTGTTTCACCGTAATCATGTTAACATCTCATCTTTCGCGGATGGTGGCTAAGTTCATCTAAGAACCGGCCTTAAATTGTGTACAGGTAAGAGACAAGCAGGGAGGGAAACCCTAACTACCCGGCACTTACCTGTAGCCCTAACCCCTCACGCTACCCCCAAGTCATGTTCACCAACAATTAGACAATGAGCAAGAATAAAAATACGGACAAGCCGGAGCTCATGTTGTTGTTCTTGTAATCCATCCCTCAATACGGAGTTCCATCTGTATTCATGAATTCAAGACGCACAATAATAAATATTACTATATACGGTAGTAATTTTCAATTGCTTTTCACTACACGTAAAGCAGTGGCGGAATCAAAGAAGCAAGGAAAACAGCATTAATTAATCCTGTTGTCGATAATTTGGTTGTATGTTTATGACATCACTGGTATCAGGGTACAACCACAGCGACTGTACTGTACTGGATACTTGATGAATTATGACTCTGTGACAGTATAAAAATCGATTACTCATTTCATTGTAAAGCCCTGGCGGGAATTCCGTAATAGCTGATGTATGTGGAATTCGGCAGTGAATGATACCCATACTCGCCAGAGGTGCATTTTTATCTTGCCGTCGGATAAAGATCAGATGGTACGGTAGACTTTGCTCCCTAATAATTAGCAGTAGTCTGAAATGTGTTCCCTTTATTCGACGACGTTTTTTGGGGGGTATGTGCGGCGCGAATTCCTGCAACGCCTTTCTGCTGCTCTCCATTGGGTTACTACCCTCATGATGCTTTGGAGGACAGAAGTGCCGAGGCTGTGGCATGCCTCCCTGTTCCTCGGGCTTGGGCATACGGGTGGCTTTTCCTCCTTGTAGAATTTGTATCTTCTTGGTTCTTAGTGGTTTCCAGTTTCCACTGCATTTTCTTGTAGTAAGGAATAGGTAATTATGTTTAAAATATGCTTAGCGCTCTGCCGTAAGATCTCGTACATTTTGAGCCAGAATGGTACATCATTCACATTTTCAAAATACTGGTACTACCGCGTGACTGTACCTCCGCAGTACTGACGAAATCACTTTGTTATCGTTCGTTCACAAATGATATATACGTACGGATATTACGGTCACTCACTAATGCGCTCACGAATTACAGCAGCTTTTGTTTTTACCTCTTTTCTTCTTTTTAGCTGGTGGTCTGCTGTTTTTTTTGTAAGAATATCCCAATTACAGCGTTCCGGATTTGGGGGCTTCGCTTACGCTCCATGACAGTCTGGCGATGGGGGTTCAACAGGTTGATGCTGCTCTCCGCACGTCGTCATCCCTTGGCACGCCTTCCGTTTTGTCTGTTCACGATTATTACCCCTTTGCTCGAGGACGGGGGCCGGTTGACTCCTCTGGCGGTTGAACATGTTCATCGCTTGGCCATTCTTGTGATAGTTCGACGTTTCCCAAACATGGGTGCGGCGATCTCTCGTTATTTACCGTCTGAAAGTTATACCTAGATGAGGGAGTTTGTACGGCGGTCTTCATATGTTCCCTTTCGTCGATTCCTAGGGGATTGTCGTCGTGAGTTTATGCAGCGTCTTTCTGTGGCTCTTCATGACACACTGGGTTCCTATTCCCGTGATGCCTTGCAGGAGAGCGGTGCAGCTACTGTTGCCTGCCTCCCTGGTCCGAGGGCTTAGGCTTTTGTGCCTTTTTTTCATTCCTTCTTTGCTGGTGGCTTCCACTACATTCTTTGTAATTAAAAGGCATAATTCATACGGATATCTATATCATCAGTATGTTTTGTAATCACCTATATTCATGTACCTGGTACAGGTCACAATTGTTGGTGCACAGCACTACAGGTACTGACGCCAATCATTGTTGACGATAACATACACTATTCATACATCTGCGCTACATACTGATCCGATTCGCAGTACTCTGAGCTGTACCTGTGTAAAAGGTTTGCCCTCTCAGTACAGTAGTATTGACCAGTACCTGTATGCGCAAGCGCGCGTAATAAACAGTCCCATATCGCTTGGCAATGAAGGGCCCCGAAGGAAACCACCTCGTGTCATAACTCCTCCACCACTCACGACTCACCCTTCGAACTCTAGGCAGCTGCTCCGCCTCCTTAACAGTCATGGCCAGCTCACGGACACTTGAAGCATCGGCAAGACAAGCAGACCGTTCGCGTGGCGCTAATTCTAGGTCGCCATTGTCAGCGCAAGCCAAGGGTACACGCCAATCTTTGTTCACCCCGCCTGCCTCCTTGCCACCCGTACATTGCGTTTTGCTTGCCCGGCCTCCGAACAGCACTGGCACTGCCCTTTTCCGGGGCCTGTATTTGATTTACCCATTCAGGATCAGACACATTCCTAGACAGTATCCTGTGTTTGGGTGCTGCGTTTCGGGCCGCGGCGGCCTCATCGTTAGCGTCCCGGCCCACCTGAACGAAGCATTTGCGACACTCCGGCTTTCTGATATTTTATTTCATTTTTACTGTACCCGTACCCTGACCTGCTTCTTTCCCTCCCCCGGCCTTCTTGCCATTTTCTCTGTGTGCAATATCCCATCCTCACATTCGACTAACTGCAACCTCCGCGGTTTGTTCTGGGGTAGATGTCGTCCAACTTGTTGGGGTTGTCAGCAAAGTTTTGGTGATTTGTTCCTCTTCTGCGCTTGGTAGCATGAGAACAGAACGTGAAGAAAGCGCGCCGCCCGCTTTATTGGTTCGGTAGTAATAAGGTTGCACTTGAGCTACTATTTCTTGAAAGTCACGCTGTGCATATCCCCTGACCCCCCCCCCCCCCCCCCCCCCCCCCCCGTCATGGTGTGTGCTGTGAAACAGGAAATGCCCCTCAGAAGAAACAGAAGAAACTCAAATATTGCCAGATCGAGGGCTGCGGCGTGGACCTTCGCGACGAGCCGCTTCGGAACTGGCAAGTCAAAACCTGCCGTACCCACCAGCGTGCGGACTCTGTGAAGGTTAATGGGGAGGATAACCGCTACTGCCAGCAGTGTGTGCGCTTTCACCCACTGGACATGTTCGATGGCGATAAGCGTGGCTGCAGAGAACGACTGGAGCGCCACAACCGCAGGTGGCCGCCCGTTACATCCACCTAACCCTTGCTCTGTAGAAACTATCTTTTTTCGCCCTCTGACTGGGTATCATCTGAATTTTCGAGGTGGCTTACCGTACCACTGTCCTAAATGGCCTTCTTACATCTAACCTTGGCACGGCCTCGCGACTAACGCGGTTTGGTTTCGTCTTTACAGGCGGCAGCTGAAGAACAAAAAGTCACCCTCTGGCAATAGGGAAGCGGTACGACCTTTTGTCCTTTGTCCTCCTGAGTGTCGCGTTTTCTTACTGTTGCTTGTGTCCGCGACTCTGTTTCCGCTTGATAGCAGCCCGTCGCCCCTCTTCTGTGTCCCTCGCCATTCTTCGGTATCCCACGCCCCCTGTAAACTAAAGCATACTCAGGTTGAAGACGTCATGTGCTCCTCTGCTGCGCAGGTGGAAGGGCTTCCTTCTGCTGGCCGTCGTGCAGGTTCCGGGTCTGATGACCAGCGCATGGAACTGCAGCGCCCTTTAGATACTCGGACTTTCCCCGTGCGCTCCCTTCTCGCTAATACATCTCAGAGCTTGAGAGTCGCTGTGATTATTTTCTTGTTTTTTTTTACATTTCAAATTGTTTCTTATCAGCTGGTGTGGCATCCCTTCTATATTAGGCAGGGAAAGGCGACCCGGTCGGCTTGTCATCCCGCCCCCGTGATATTGGCAGGCCTGGGCATTCTAGCAAGAGATTCCGGGACCCGCGCCAACATCGCGACGACTTAGTGTCAGAGCCTCCGATCGGCAACAAAATTCCGCGGAAGGAGGATTTGAGCGGAGGAAGGATGGCCGAGTTCTGGGGAGCCGCCGACGAACGCTTTTCCGCCGGCGCCGCTATGCCTGCCGAAAGACGGCTGGCCGCACGCATGGCCGATAGAATGGGTCACGAGTCTGGCTTGCCCGGCGGCGAGTCCAGCCCCCCTCACTTTGGCGATATGGGCCGCTTCGGCAATAGCCCCCCGCTGGATGGGGGTGAAATCCGTCGGCGAGCCGTCGTCTCGGAACGTCGCGGTGCTCAAGACCTAATTGGGCCAGAGTCGAGATATTGGGTCCCGGGCGGTTACCCACCCCCGTATGGCTGCCCTCCAGCAGAGTACGCTGGCTGGATGGACGCCGCGAACGAAGCCATGGCGGACATGCCCGGGATAGACCACTCCGTTCTCTGGTGGCGTCATATGCAAGAGTCAATGCGCAGGTATGCCCCGGGGCCGCACGAGGGCATGGCTCCTTACTCGCGGCACTTGCCGCCCTCCATGCAGGCTTCCCGCATGGGGCCGCCACAATTCGACGGCTTGTCTGCTGAGGAGATGGCTGCCCGCCGGCCAAGGGGGATGTCTCGCCTTCCGGACCCCGACATGGACGACGATCTGCCTCCGCGACACCCGAGCGAGGGGGGATTACCTGGCGGTTGGTCCGGCTACTCGCGCCTCAACTAAGGCGAATTTCTCTGCGACAAGATGTTTACTTGTATACGGGATAAGTATGTTTTCGTAAGGTAGAAGGGGGGAGCGGTAAACCCGAAAAGACTTCTGTCCTATCCAGTGAGGTAGTAGGCTTGTTTGTCTACATTAGTGTATATGCCATTCCGTGCAGTGCACGCACCACAGCGAGGTCAAGATTGCCGTGTATGTTGTCGGTGTGGCGTAAAGACTCTGGGTAAGCTGCAGATTCTTCATTCTCGGAGCACTCCGACAGTTTCATTATCAGTTTTTGATATTTGTCGGTAGTGAATTAGTCGTGAAGACGGCTGTGCTGCAACCTGAGGTGGTGAATTTGGAGAAGCACTTTGTTCCTTACTTTGATCAAAGCATGATTGCTGTGATGTGGTTTAGTTTGGAAGCCACCGGGTGGGAGGTGCGTGGTCACTTGTAAGAAGCAGAGTAGAAGCATTTGCGCATGCTTTGTCATTTGCCAGTACCGTACTACCTCCATGTGCGTGACCTATCCCCAAGACCACACTTGGCGTTAATTCTCATGCCATGAGTGGACCTTGTTTAGCAGGCAACAGTTCTGCATCTGGCTTACAGATGTAACTGCTGGGATTTTGCGAGAGCTATCTCTGTGACGAGTTTTTGCTTTGAAAGGTTTTTCCCGTAGGTTCAAAGGCTATACACGCACTTTTATGATGGTGCCTAGCTTTTCAGCTCTTCCTCTCATTCATGATATCACACCTACAGGTATCTGTGTGAAAGTCGATGTATGCCTGTACGGGTACCATAGCCTTATTGCGTAAGCCCCACGTACTAAAGCGCCGCCGGTTTTCACATTGACTACAACCGGGTTCAATCGTGGATATATGCACGGCGCAGTACTATGGAGCCACGGGCGGACAAGCAAGATGAAAGCGAGCGTTGTCGGACGAGTTCGCTGAATTAAGCACATTAATTACCATGTATTTGTTTAAACCACACATGTCCCGAGCAGCATACGCGGGCGTTGCGCACGCGCTCATACCAAGCTGCATGTTACTCAATGAGCCACGCAAGACTGTTTTGGGGGACGTGTTACCGTGATGGTTGCACTACAAGGAATGGTTGGCGGGTGTGGGAATAGAGCGTAAAAGTTCATATCATGCCATTGGCACAGGTGGTGTAGTTGGAAAACAAGTGAGTAAACCCCCTCATTGTGCAGGTTTCAGTTAACTTTGTACAATGAAAATGGGCGAGGGTGATTGGCATTTGCGAGGGGCGAGGTCCAACTTGAATGTTGGGGACGCGGCACGCTGACGGTGGTCGGGTGGTGTTTGGAGTGCATATGCTTGTGCCACCACACCCCCCACACGCGTAGCGGTACGGCACGCGTATGGAATTAGCCTTCTAAAACAAGAGGTGTGGCAGTATGCCTCTAGCAGTTTGCTAGCACAGATCAATCAGGAGACGGAGACAAAGATGATGGAGTAATTGAGAATTTTGCTAATATAGTGTAACCGAACACCGTCTGCAGCCTAGTTATTTTTCCTTATCAGCCCCCAAAGGAGGAGAGAAGACTCGGCTAGGTGGCACACTGCGTCGGGAGGAGCAGCTAATACCTCGGGCGGGGTAGAGCACGGATCGAGACGGGACCGACGACGACCTGAGCGAGGGGGGTTTTTCACCTACCTTTCACCCCAAGCTCCGGCACGACCGGAGTCGAACCGAAGCCGAGGTCAGGCAGGTTCGACTCGACCAGCTCAAGCTGAACAACCTTGTTGATCAGCGACCCCGCAGCGGCTGGAGCATACCGCATATCGTGGAGAGTAGCGACATCTTATATTCCATACTGTATCCAAAAAAATACGTATAGATCAGAAAATAATAAATACATGGATACGGGTAGGTTTTAGACGGTATCGTCACTACCATTGGAGAGGTTGGGATTAGTGGTTCACGGTCTACCTCTTGCTTATGAGTCCTAAAGATTGACGTAGCACAGGGGGGCCAGAGACAGCATTGGTATTGTTGTAAACAATTTCAATTTCAATTGGCGCCTTCTGGATTTTTACTTGCTTCAGGAGCTTGTTACATGCCACTCTCCTTCTCTCTAGAAAGCCTATAGTGATAGGGCTGAATTTTCGGAAAGGCATCTTACCACAAGTGTACTAGCACTCTTGTACGACGTCACTTGACCGACCTTCAGAGACTCGTTTCTGATTGCCTTGAGAGCGCATCCGACGCACATGCTATAGACTCAGTAAAACTACCGAAGTTCAGTGGGGAAAGACGAGACTTTGATGTGTAGAAGAAACTTTTCCGTGCACTTGGCGTGATGCAAAAGTGGGCGCTCCGGCTTTGTCGTCGGATGGTGCCGCTTCCTCTCAACAACAAATCGACATGTACACATTGATTCTTGCGATGCCGGAGGACGATCTCTTGATTATCGAGAATGTTAAACGAGGATGACAAGACTTGCGGCCACACTGTGTGGACCGCGTTAGTAAATCATTATGAGGACGATGGTATTTACCGGTGTACGGAGCTATTGCATGACTTGAAAACGCCGCAAGCGGACGGCGAGAGCGGCATTCAATTCCTGAACCGGTCGCTTCGACTGCAACGACAGCTTGCACGAGTTAGGGACTTCGTTCACGACCGGCGTATCATCATGTACTTGGTCAAGGGCTTGCGCAGCGAGTACCACTCCATCACCGACACGTGGGACGTACACAACCTCAGCATGAACACCGTCAAGCGTGATCTTCGTCAAAAGGGCATGCGCATCGAGAGTCGTGCGCAATCGCACACAACATAGCCCCCAACGCGTACGGCTTTTGGGGGGTCTCATGATGACGCAACGACTGAACTTTAAAGCGGCAAATCTCCGAGCTCAAAGACCAGCTGAAATCTCTTCGAGGAGTTACGACTACTCGTCGTGCCTCATATGGCAGAGGCGCAACGAAGACATTTCGTGGTGTTTCCTATGGCTGTGGTAAGAAGGGCCACCGTAGGTCCAAGTGCCCGGAAAACAAAACCGGAGATAACTATGCTCATGTGGACTCCTCGGTTGCTTTTCCGGCGGTCATGGACGTGACGGCCACCCCTGCGAGGTCATTCTCCGAGGCTTGACATATGTTCGAGCGAGATGGGGAAACGTGGATGTGGTTGGACGACAGCGGCGCCATCCATCACATTACTACTAGTGTGCGCCGTGACTTTTGTGAGTATCGAGCTCTCACTGACCGACTGTGGGTGAAGGGTATCAGTGACCGCGATGTTGGCGTGGGCTCGGTCCGCGTCATTGTGAAGGCTGACGATGGAGCGGAGATTCCTGCCATGTAGAAGAATGTGCTCCACGTTCCGCAGCTATCATGTCGCGCGTCGTGGTCTTACCATAGGCTTTTTAGCCTCACCCAAGCTCGGCGACAAGGTCATTCGATAGTGTTAGCTGATCCCGTGGACCAGCTTCGTCTTCATGCCGGTTATTATGGTGGCGTGGTGGTTCCGTTGGAGCGGGCGCATTTATTGGTGTGGTTGCTAGCGCGGGTTGCTTCGTCGAATCCTACCGCTTCGGTCGCCACAACGTCATTACAAAAACTGTTGTGGCATTCCCGACTCGGTCACGTTGGCGAGTCACAATTGGACGGACTTTTGGCCACTCCGGTGGAGGGTGTGGCATTTTCTGCGTCGGTGAAGTTGGGCTTCTGTGAGACATGTGTTGTGTGTGAAAGTCGCACGTCCGCCGTATCTCGCGTGAGTCGGCTCACTGGAACGTTTGTGTCTTTGAGGTCCTAGGCTTGGACTTCCGCGGTCCTTTGAGAGTTGTATCCTTGGGAGGACGGCGGTACAACCTTGTGTGCAGCTCATTTTCGCAGCCGTTTCATGTTGCATGATGCGGACCGCTCCAAGGATCAGGCTCCCGCCTCATTCCGTCGCATGTTGACTGCCATCCGTTCTGTTGAGCACAAGGTTCATCGTCTTTGGGTGGACAATTACACGGTGTTCTTAGGTGATGCATTCCGAAACCTCTTGGGTGAGCTGAACATCGCCGTGGAGATCACTGTGCCTTACGCGCATTGGCAACATGGCCGGACTGAGCGGCAGGGGGGGACATTGGCCCCGATGGCGCATTCAATGATTCGGCAAGCCGCGCTGCCTAAATCGTATTGGGCTCTAGCGATGGCCGCTGCGGTGCATGTCCACAATCTTGTGCATAGTGGCGGGGCCGGAGGTGTACCTTTCACCTTGGCGACCGGTAGACGAGCTGACTTAGCTCCGTGCGGCGGTTCTTCGGCTGTCCGGCCAATGTCCACGTTGACAAGTCTCAACGCCGAAAACTTGACGATGGCGCGTGGAAGGGTGTCTTTGCGGGGTACGCTTCCGAGTCACCGGCGTGGTTGGTGTACAATTATGCTACTCGTCGGGTGCTAAGTAGCCGTAGCGTGGTGTTCAACGAGGCTGTTGTCCTTTCCATAGGGGAAAGCAATGAGGAGCAACGCAATGATGACGAAGAGGACAACATCCCGCGCACCATGTGTAGCGAAGCTCCGGATACACCTTCGGGAGAGTCGCCGCTACATGAGTCGCTGCAATATTCCGGGTCGATGGAGGATGAATGGGACATGCATTCGGGGGAGACTCCACGTCCAAGGTATAATCTTCGATCCACTGCCTCACCACAGCAATGCGTACCCAATCCAAGGTATAATCTCTGTTCCACGAGCGCTCCGGGAGATGGATGGACTGCGGGAAGTACCACAGCTAATAAGCCAACCCGCAGCCCCATTGTTCAAGAGCCTGTGTCACACAAGCAAGCGCTGATAAGTCCCCAATCGGGGGAGTGGGAGGCAGCTATCAAGAGCGAGTACGACTCACTTGTATCTCGGAAAACCTGGACATTGGTTACTTGTCCTGCCGGCCGCAAACTTGTGGACTCCAAGTGGGTGTTTAAGCTGAAGCGCAATGCCAATGGACAGATTGCAAGGTACAAAGCAAGACTTGCGGATCGCGGGTTTGCTCGGGAGAAGCGTGTGGACAACCACGAGACCTTCGCTCCCACAGTGAGGATGACTTCCATTTTGACGTTGCTCGCGGTTGCTCCTTATAGTGATTGAGAGGTGGCGCAGCTTGATGTGATGACGGCATTCTTAGAGGCCGGTATCGAGGAGGAAATCTACACGAGGCAGCCGGAAGGATAATGTCACACAGACATCAATGGAGAGGAGCGAGTGTACTTGTTGAATAAATCATTGTATGGCCTCAAGCAAGCTCCTAGGAACTGGAGTAAGACAATCACAGCACGGCCAAAGAAGTATGGCTTCAGCCAATCCAAGGTGGATCCCGGCATTTACGTCTTCATCACGGAGGGTAAGCTTTATGTCTTGGCGTTGTACGTGGACAACGGCATCATCGTCAGACCAGCGGGTACCTTCATCGTTGGGTTCAAGTCGGCTTTCGGCGAAATGCTCAACGTGCAAGACCTCGGTCCAGTGTCTTGGTTGCTTGGCATGACAGTCGAGCGTGATCGTGGCAACCGCATCATCAGGATTGAACAGCAACAATAAGTCTTTGATACGTTGGAGCGCTTCAACATGATGGACTGCAAGGCAGTGGGCTCACCTATGGCGGTCGATGCGTTGATCAATTGTGTGGAGACGTCGACATCAAAGCTGCCTCCCGGTCTAGTGCCGTACCAAATCTTGATCGGTAGCTTGTTGTACGCTTCCGTACGCACACGGCCCGACATCACCATGGCTGGTAGCCACATTAGTAGGCACATGTCCGATGCCTCTCAGTCACATCGGAAGCAAGCCAAGGGGGTGCTCCGCTACTTTAAGGGGGCCGCAGATTCGGTGTAGATCTAAAGTGGCGCACTTTCATCAAAGGTGGTAAGATGGTCAAATTCTGACTAAGTGAGTGATATTGGCGAGCGGCGCTCTCACACGGGGTATGTGTTCATGCCTAACGGTGCGGCGATTAGTTGGAACAGTCAGCGGCAACAAACTGTGGCGTTGTCGACAGTGGCGGCAGAATATATGGCGCTGACCGCGGCCACTCAGGAGGCGATGTTTTTGAAGCAAATGCTCCATGAGTTTCACCAAGACATGGTCTGCCATAACCGTTCACGAGGACAATCACAGTTGTATCGCACTCAGCAAGAATAGCATAACGACCGGACGCAGCAAGCACATGGGCGTGCGGTACCACTTCTACCGGGAGAAGGTGGATGGCGGAGACATCGAAGTGCAATATTGTGCGACGGAGAACATACTTGCCGATGTGCTAACGAAGCCATTAGTGATTGCAAGGCACAGCAAGTTGTGCAATGGCATCATCCGTTTGCCTGCGTAGCAAGGGGGAGTGTTGCGAGACATCGTTTGTGTGATAATCAAGTTGCTACACAACAATGTTGGTCGAGTAGCATCGTTACAGTACGGCTGTGACTCAGTACTATAAGATGATTAGCCAATCAGCAATAGAGTGGATTATGTTGCTGATGGTGCAAGTTGATGAGCGTTAGACATCATCTAAAGGCTCAGAATATACGGTGGCGTGTGCTCACCACAAGGTGAGTGCGTGTCATGTGATAGGCAAGCGCTAAGCACTGGTTGAGGGTGAGATGACATGCAGTGTCACACACCGAGTGTAAGCATTCCTTAACGCCCCCTCAATTTTGACACGTACAATGTTAGTGGAAACGCTCATATCGCTTCTTACAATGTATGTTGTTAATCACATTTGTTGTACTTTGTAGTACGTATCACACAATCTGTCAAATGCTTTTGGTCTCCCTCTAGCAAGTGCCACAAAGTAGTTGTAGCCCTCCAGCTTTTGAAAATACACTTCCCACAACAAGGACTAGACATATTTACGACTGATTTTTCCCTAAGTCCCGTCTTTCGTGGATGGAGGCAAAGTTCACTGAAGTTGTGGACTTTTGTGGTCTTTTCGGTGAACTTTGGTGTTTTGTTTTCTTTCAACGAGTGATGTAACTAGTGATGTAAAATGGTTTATCGCATGGCGAGTGCGAGTTCGCGAAAACAATCCATGCACAATATTAGTAAAGCATTAGCATGTAGAAGGAATCAAATCATTACATGGGTGAAGTCGAAACATGCAGGCTAGGATATCTCGAATTCACGCTCACCTCGCAAACTCACAATTACGACCACACTAGTCAAGACATCTTTTTAGCAATTGCATGTAAAGAGCAAGGCATCTTCTAGGCTATCCTCCTAGTTAGTCTTCTTGAAGGCGTCAAGTATTCGCCGTGCCCGTTTGAATAGTTGTTCGCATGTAACGGAGGTTGCATGCATCGCCAAATTCTGCCGGGCCATCAAAGCCAAGTCCGGGTTCAATGTTGCATAACCTTTACACCATGTCATCACATAAACGCCCTTGCCCGTTTCTAGAGACAGCTCCAAGTAACGCGCAAAGCTGTCCTTCTCCACGTCATGAGCTACATCGCACGACTAGTTAGATCCCCGGAAAGAAATGCTAAAACGACTTTCTCTTCGACGACATTATTTGCTTGCCAAGCTAATGGAGCCAGTGCTGCTGAATATGCAGCCTTCTCCTCCTCCTCTTTTTATGCGTCACTCGCCGGGCGCCACTGCTCCACAAACTTCTTTGCGGCAGCTGCCATGATGGTCGAAGCGTAGTCGGGCCTAATGCTAGTGAAGTAAAGATTTTCGAATCTATAATATGATCAGATCGATTCAAATCAAGATGTCTACAAACCCAACTCCCATATGCACGGGACGTTGAACCCCGCGGTTATTGATATCGTTAATAACGGCGCGTCACACCTCTAGGGCAGCCAAATCGTAGTGGCAGTGGGGCGCAGCCAAACACCAAATGGCGTCCCCAACGCTCCCCTCGAGCTAGTCCAATCTTACAAGCCATCACTAGTAAGAAATCCGCGCACTCTTTGCTTTCACGCTCAGCCAATCTAGACTTTGCGCGAATTGCAGTCTCGAACATCGTAGTCGAGCATGGTGTCAGTATTACCATCACCCCATGCGCACTCGAGCGTCACCCGACACTTTCCCTCGTTCAGTATAATAGCCTCGCACCGTGCAACGAGTGTATTCTACCTTTGAGTAAGGAGCCGACACTATAAGCAGTTCAATAGAGCAACAAATAGCCGGGCAGTTCCAGGCGACTGACGTTGCCTAATTGGGCCAGCTCCATGGAAGAGCAACCACGACTGCTACTACGAGTCAACAACAATCCAACCCCCCCGAAGCGACACTATCGACGGACGATGGCAAGGAGGCCCAAGCACTAACTTTCAACATGCTGGAAGATAACCCTGAGCCAACCAATTCCAAGCTCATCACCTCACCTACTACGGTGCATAAGTAATCCATGCCTATGTGGAATGCCCCTCGCGCGACGTCGACGAGCCCCGCCTTTGGACAGTAAGAGAAGACGCGGCCCACGTGCGGGTCGAAAAGAAGACGCATGCTACGTACGACGACTACCTTTACATAGGGTGCTATGCCTTCTTTCATAGCTACGCCAACACGGCAATTAGCGAGGGTTTGATCGTGCACTTGATATGACCACCTCTATCACAAAAACATACAATAGCGGTTGCAATCCTACCGTCACTAAACACCGTAATAAGTCAGAATCAAAATTACTACTAAAGTACTAATGAACCGTAGGACAATGATGGGTCGGTAGCTCGGATGAGCAACGCCGACCGTCCTCGCTCAGGGCTTGGCCTCCGCACAAGCGAAGGACATGTGGTCACATGGCATGCTAGACAACATGCACCGGCCACATCTTCCCATCCGAGCCTAGCTCAACCAGGTCAGTGGATCCGTAGACTCAAGAGACGGCACATACAACAAGGCGCAACTTTCCAAAGTTCGAATTTTGGGCCCCCCCCCCCCCCCCCCGACAGCTTCCGCGCCACCCACTACAGAATCACATGAAATTCTACCCACAATACTTAGACACCGCTCAATTCAACATCGCTTGTAACCCCCCCCCCCCCCCCCCCCCCCCCCCCCCCCCCCACGGGTCCGGCGCGCAACACCGCGCCACATTGAGCGCCCGGACGTTCTTGTCCGCCGCCAAAGAAAGACAAACCCATGCCCCATCGGACGTGGTTGTGTGCCACCAACACACGCAACCCACTACCAACCCACTTTCTTTTGTCACGCCTACCACCTCACTCACCCCAACTGCCAATCCCACCGTCTTGAACAATACGTCCATGGACTCTAACTTTCCTACCTCGTACATCAAACATGTGCTCCTGCAAGATCGGTCTACGCCCGTATTTCCCGCCGAGCAATCACACCCCAGGAACCGCCTAGCGGGACATCCGCTCACTCCTTTCCTCACGGCGCCCCAACTTCTCACAGCAATCGAAGACCATGGCATAGCGATGGAGGACGAGGGTGATGGAAGATTCACACCATCACCATCACTCCCCCCCTCGTCACTCGCCACGTCTCAAGCACCTCATGGGTAGCCACATACCTCACCACCGTCTTCATACGGTCACGACAGTCATTCTCTCTCCTATGCATAGACGCCGACGGAGTCATATCCCCTTTACACTGGCTATCCACACTCCTCAACCAAACAACACGTGAATACACGCACCTCCTCTCCCTTTTGTGACACCCGGCGCGAAACACCACGCCACACCCGGGCTCCACCTCAAAGCCAATTTCCCCCACCACCACCCCAACCGCAGTTCTGTCATCTCGTCTCGTCCCGAGCACCACCACATCTCCTTGTTGGTCAGCCCTACCAAGCCATATGCATAGCGGCCACCCGTACTTGCACGCCGGCCCACAGCTTCTGCATGATCCGTCCCTTGTGCTAGGTAGTCTGCCACATATGCGCACCAGTGGTAAGTACTTCACTCATTCCCTGATTCCCCTTGTGGCAATGTGAGTGGAGGGCGTCGCTCTACCATTGACACGGTCGTCATCGGCCGCGCCGTTCACGAGGCGACCGGCTTCGACATAGAGTCCACGAACCGCTCCATGAAGATGACCGTCCCCACCATGGGACCCAACACCGACTTCAAACGATAGAAGAGGATCTTCCCGCCTTTCTGTCCCTCAAGACGGCGTACCTTCTTTCCAAACTCGTCATACGGGAGACCGGCGTGTGGCTGAACGAGACAGCTCATAGCTATCTGTACGCCATGTATCTGCACGTTGCAAGTAAGAACAAGCGCGTTGTACAAAAACGCCCTAAAGTGCACGACGTCTTTTGTACGTCATGACTGCGTGCAGCTGCTTGGGACATTCAGTGTGAGCGCTTGGATGGCTTTTCGTTCGCGCGCTCCATGCCCCTGCAAGACAACTTTATCTTCCGCCACCGTCCATGCCAGTTCCTCACGGAGCGCGTCTACTTCATGCGCCGATCCTTCGATGACAACAACGAGACATGCGAAGTAATTGATGGGTCGGCTGTCATCCACCTACATCACCTTGGCCTCCTCATGTTGCGTGGCATTTCTAGCACCGGTCACTTCGGACACGCGAAACCGGGTGTCAATAACGCAAACGCATCGAACTGTTAAACCGTGCACACACGAGGAGTATGGAAGGTAATTAACGCACACATAGTTAAAGTCACAACCACGGAAAAGGGACAGTCACACAGACAACCAGCCCGAGGCGTGTTGTCGGGATAGCAGAAGTGTTAGAGTTGTAGCCTAGCGACAGCTCTGTACCGAATCAAACCGGTTATCGGTATGTCCGATCTAGTCATGTACTAATCATATCTAGAATAGCTTACATTAGTTCTCTGCAACTAATAGCTAGAAGGTATTACTTACAACACTCCCCATGAAGGTAGCTACGGGATCAAGCGTTGCCTTGGGTCTTCTCCTCCAAGGATTGCACTTCGGTGTCTTGTTAGTGCGGGTCATGGGAGAGGCTTAGTGAACATGTCGGCCGCCGTTTGGTCAGTGGCGAGGTACCTCCACTTGATGGTTCCCCGCTCCACGTGGTCATTGAGGAAGTGCCACTTCAGACCGATGTGTTTGGTCTTCTCGCTGACCAAGGCATTCACGGAGTACGATGGCGCTTTGGTTGTCCTCCCAGATGTTGGTGAATTCGGTGATGGGGGCGTTGAAGATTTCCCCCATAAGTTGGCGGAGGTGGAGTCCCTCCTTGGTGGCGTCAGCCGTTGAGTAGTACTCGGCTTCACAATTGGATTGGGCCACACAAGTCGGTTGTTTGGACTTGCAGCCGATGGGCCCGCGTCCGAGAGTGAAGAGATAGCCCGAACGGGACTTGCGGGTGATGCTGTCGTTTGCCCGGTCGGCGTCGGCAAAGCCTGTGAGTTGGAGACTGTGGTCCGTGCCCCCCCCCCCCTCCCCCCCCCCCCCCCCCCCCCCCCCCCCCCCAACGTCAAGCGCATGTCGATGGTGCCATGGAGGTATCGAAGGACCTTTTTGAAAGCCTGCATGTGTGCGTCCGTGGGGGATGCTTGGGCGGAGCCGAGGGTGCTCAACGCCGTGAAGACATCGGGACGCGTGCAGACGGCCGCGTACTGGAAACTGCCCAGGAGACTAGGGTAGACGTCCTTGGCCACCCCGGTGAGGGGTGGCGACGTCATGTGCGCGAGTCCGGCGAGGAAGCCGGGGTCCATAGGGTGGGACGATGGCTTCGCGTCGGTCATGCCGTACTTGGCGAGGATGTCCCGCAGATATTTGGATTGGTCATGCGAGATGTTTCGGGCCGACCGATTGCGGGTGATGTGCATGCCGAGGAGTTGGGAGAGGCCGCCCAGGTCCTTAATTTTGAACCGTGCACCAAGCTGAGCCTTGAAAGATGCAAGCCATGTGGCATCATTGTAGGCTGCGGGAATGTCATCCACGTTTAGTGCGATCATGGCGAACACGTGACCGGTGCGGAAGATGTAGATGCCCGGGTCGGAGACGCATTGTTGCCATCCGTTTGTCGACGAGTCATGCACGGAGCAACATGTTGAACTCGCGAGGGGATTGCTTAAGTCCGTAGAGGCAACGCTTGAGATTACACACTTTGGACGTGTCATCACTGAAGCCGAGGGGCTGGCGGATGTACACGCCCTCCATAATAGGGGCGTAGAGAAACGCAGTGTGGATGTCAAGTTGACACATGTCAAGGTCGCAGGCGGTTGCGATGGCAAGGAAGAGTCGCAGGCTTGCCATGCGGATGACAGGGGAGAACGTCTCCGTATAGTCTAGGCTAGCGCGTTGGCTACACCCTTTGGCGACGAACCGTGCTTTGAAGCGGTAGACATCGCCAACGGTGTCGGACTTGACTTTGTATATCCACATGTTGTTAACGACCACGCGGTCGGGGGGAAGGTCGACGAGTGCCCACGTGCCGTTGTCTATGAGGGAGGAATACTCCTGCTGCATACCGGCTTGCCACTGGGGGGCTTGGGCGCTGTCCAACGCAGCCCGGTACGATTTGGGTTCCACACACTCTCGGGCGGAAAGGAGAGCGACGGCAGTGGGCGATCTGCCGGCAGGGGTGTGGGGGGGACCAATGATAAGGTCGGGCACGTGAGGTTGCTCGAAGATGCTCTCTTTGGCTTTGCACTATTCAGGGTCACAACACGCCGTGACATGTGTCGGCGGGTGGTCGGACATGTGGGCAACAAGTTCGCCGTAGCGAAAAGGATGAGACCGGAGTCGAGTCTGGCGAGGGGCTGTAGGAGGGGGTTGGGGGTCGGGCAGGGTGGTGTCGATAGGGTGAGATTGGGGTGAGGTGTCCTGTGGAGGATCGTCATCCGAACGGTCGGTGATGACCGAGTGGATGGGTAATCGTGCGCCAAAGCCCGGAGTGGTTTCATGGAAGAAAACATGGATTGAAGTGGTAATGCGGCGAGTCTCAGGGTTGTACACGCGGTACCCGGGTGCGTCACGGGGATAACCAACCATGACGCCACGAAACGCTTTCTCACCGAGTTTCCGACGCAACTTGTCGGACACTTTGGCGAAGACGGCGCACCCGAAGACGCGGAACTTGGATGCGTCAAGCACCGACGATGTAAGGTGATTGAGAGGAATGCCACTAGTGAGCCCGACCGAACGGCTGTACGTGCGGTTACGAAGGTGCACAACAGTGCTGACAACGCACGACCACATGGAGTTGAGGACGGCCATACTGTGGAGCATCGCCGAAGCATTGTCCCGGATAGTGCGCCATGGCCGTTCGGCTTTGCCGAGCATGTGATGGGCGTATGGGGCAGAGGACTGTACCCCGACGTCGAGGCTGGCGCACATCTGGCGGGTGACATCAGCTTCAAACACATGGTCCGAGTCGAATTTATGACCAGTGCGAACGCGCCTGGTGGTGAGTGATGGCCAGCAAGATGGTTTCTTGCTCTGCGCATGCGTCGTCTTTTGGACTTGAGGAACCGCACCCACATGTAATGGGTATGCTGGTCGATGACGAGCAGGCATTAGCAGAGGCCATGTGGGCAAGGGACATTAACATGACCCTAAAGGTCAAAGGACGGGTTGAGAAGGGGACGGAAGGGTTTCGCGCAAATAACGGTGTTGCGTGGTGCAACATTGGCCTTGTGGTGCAAGCATGAATCGCAAGAAACATTTCTTACAAAGCTGGCTAATGCTTGGCTAGTTGGACCACCGTGGGTATGCTTGGCTTGCATGCTTTGCATGTTAAGGTGTCCAAGCCGGCGGTGCCGCAGTACATGGTCGCACTGGGCAGTAAGGGCAATACGAGAAAAGAGGTCACGCGCTTTCTCCGCGGAGGGGCTTGAGGGCAGCTGTGGTTGGTGGGGTAGGAGGTTGAGACCGTTTCCGGATGGCTCTTGCACACCCATTCATGTGGGCACCACAAGCAGACTAGTATCAGAGTCAGTAGGGAAGAGGAATTCACAGCCGCAATGGGACTGTCACCAACTGACACGGAGTAGTCTCCCGATGTGCTGAGCAGAGCGAGATGACTGGTCGGGGGTGTACATTGCAATGACCGTGCGGTGAATAAGCTGGCAAGATGCCTGCCGAACAGAAATACGCAATGAGCCACTACCCTTAACGTCGACGCCGAACCCACCCACGAGAGAGGGAGCGGACGGGGGGGGTGAATGTAACAAAGTCACTTCGAAACGCGGTCAAGGTGATCGAGCAGGCTGAATCTACTACCAAGAACTGTGAGAGGTCATCACATGGGGTGAGGGAAGACGAGAATGCGACAAGGTTGAAAGGGACACTCACCTCGGTGCCGTCGTATTCATGCGTGCAGTCCTCGAGAGTGGGCAGACCGTCCGTGTCGTCGGCGGTGACGTCACTCAGCACAACAGCGTGTGCATAGGCAGAGCCACCACAGGTGCCGTACTTCGTTCTAGATTATCATCTTTCGCTTGGCAAGGGTCCACCTCAATAGGGCATCATGAGGGGCAGTGGAGGAGGACAATATGTGGTCCAGGCTGCCACATGCGCCGCACTTGTTGGGGAGTCCGTGACCACAACGAGTGCCACGTGGGGGATGTCCTCGATCGCTGTGTGAACCGCGACCAACAACGACAAACGCAGAGATGGGAGGGGGTGATGCGTCGGGAGCTGTCACGCCCGGAGCTAAGACTTCCTTGTCTATGTTGTGTGTCAATTGGAGGATGATGGCCATCACTTCATCAGGTGACAACTGGTAGTCGGTGTCGAAGGCGTTGATGACACATTGTTTAGCCTGACCGAATGGGCCAGTGATGGAGATGCCACGCAGCATGAAGAGGCCGGGGTTGTGGGGGTAGATGGCCACGGAATCATCAGCCATATGACATGTCTCGCTGTAGTCATCGAACGTCTGCCTCATGAAGAGGACATATTCATTGAGGGATTATCGAGGGCGCTGTTTGAGCATGATGTTGTCCAGCAAGGACAAATAGCGAGCGAAGGACCGGCAGTCTAGGCGTTCACACAGGATATCCCATGCCGCAGTGGTACATTCGGGACGTGCTGGTGAGACACACTACATTGCCTAGTCAACTCGTTGATTGGGGATGGCTGCATGAAGCAACAATGTGTAGGCGTAGTGTTGCGCCTGCTCATCCAACAAGACGCCCGACTCGCGGATGGCCAGCTAGGGAATGAGGTACGTTGTCTTGAGTGAGAGGAAGTTCATGAAGTTTCTCTTCCACTGCTTGAAGTCCGTGGTTGGCCCCATGGTAGGGACCGACATCTTCATGGACCGGTTGAGGGCGTCCTTATCAAAACCGGTCGCTTCATGGGCCGCGCGGCCGATGACCACCGGGTCAATGGTGGGGCGACGGCCGCCACGGCTGGTGTGAGCATCACGCAGGGCAAGAGGGGAATGCCGGCCAGGGAAGGGAGGAGGTGGTCCATCAAGAAAGGGAGGGTGGCCGGCCACTGCAGGCGGCGGGCCGTACGGGTGCGTGTGGCCACGGGAGGTGGGGACGTGCTGCGGTGGCGCCTCCGGGAAGAGAGGTCCGAGGGTTGGAAGGGCATATCCGGCAGGAGGGTATGGTGGAGGTGGTGGGAGGAGATCCACGGGCTGCTCGTGACGCGAGGGATCGCGGTGCGCATCGTGACGGCAGTGCGTGACATGGGGGTCAGCAACAATAATTGCAGCGGCAGCTGCAGCGTTAGCCGTCTGCGCGTCCAAACGAGCGTAAATAAGTGCTATTTGCTCGAGGACTAGTGCGAGCGTATCATGAGTAGGGGCGAGCGAGTTGTGCAGAGAGCTGGGGTAAGGGGAATCGGGAGGCAAAACAAGTGGGTAGTCGGCCGAGCGAGTTTTAGGTGCCATCCCGGCGGACGAAAGAACGAACATGACGACATGCAACGGTAAGAAGCGCTAGCCGGGCTTGTGCCTAGCAGCGGTTTCAAAGGGACGGTCTGATGCCCGCCGACCCCTGAGCATTTAGCCCCGGGGTGTCTCCAAGCAACTTTTTTGTATCCTTCACCTAGTGTTGGGCACAAGTCGAGGCCACGGCCACTTCAGGTGGAGCGCTGCGCTGGCGGCTGAGCCTCTAAGTAAATGTATATATTTATGTAAGCTGGGGCTGTCGTGCACCATGTGTATGCGAATTCAACCGATAGTGCGCCCCCCCCTTCTCCAGCTTGGACGTGTTTGCACCGTGTCCACACACGACGAGTGCGTCGGTGTGGGTGGCTGGCTGTCGTCCTCGAGCAGCTAACTTAGGTGGGGTGGAAGTGGGTTTTAAGCGCAGTTTATACTGGCGATACCGCCGACTACAAGGTGAAATTACTACGTTTCTATATAAACTTGCCTTTTGCGGGAGAGTTGGCGATCGCAACTCGCCGAACCAGGTTGTCGCGCGTGAGTGATGTGAGGCGGGGGCCCAAAACCTGTTAAACCGTGCACACACGAGCAGTGTGGAAGGTAACTAACGCACACGTTACAATCAAAGTCACGCAAAAGGGACAGTCAAAGAGACAACTAGCCCGAGGCGCGGTGTCGGGACAATAGAAGTGTGAGAGATGTAGCCTAGCGACACCTATGTACCGAATCAAACAAATTATCGGTTTACAATATACGGTACACGATATATGTCCGATCTACACATGTACGAATCATATCTAGAATAGTTTACAGTAGCTATCTGCAACTAATAAATAGAAGGTATTACTTACAACAACTCTACCTCCGCCAACTTATGCGGGAGATCTTCAACGAGCCCATCAACGGAACAATCACCATCCACAAGGGCAATCAAAGCGCAATCGTTTACTCTTAGATCGCATTGGTCTGCGGGAAGACCAAACACTTCGGGCTCTAGTGGCACTTCCCATAGGAACCCAATGCAAAGTTTCATCACAAAGCTATTTGCAAGGGGTGTGTTGTAAGTAACATGAGCTAGTTATTTGTTAAAGACAACTACGGAAAGCTATTCTAGATATGCTTTGTACGTGTCTTCACGAGACACAAGCGTACACTGTGTGATTCGTTACATAGCTGCCGCTAAGCAACAGCTCTCCACTTTCTTTGTCCCGACACCAATCCGCGTCACGATGGTTGTCTATGTGACTATCCTTCTGTGTGACTGCGAATTAAACTATGTGTGCTTTGGCACCCGCCGGCGGCGCAGCGGTGGCAGCCCCGGAGAGGGGTGCGTTCGCAGGCCCGTCGGCACCTACCTCTACCTCCACGCGGTAGGCGTTGGTAATCATGTAACCGTGCCAGGCTTGGCACGGTAGAGGGCTAAACGTTGTACCGGCAGCTGCGATCCGCGGGATCAACAATTGTCGGGAAGCCATGTACGGAGGGTTTTGGAAAAGCATGATATCCGTACACTTGCAGAGGGATCTCCCGCAGTCCCGCTCGGCCAGTCCGATATGTCCTTTTATTCGTGACTAAATACTCGCAGATACTCTTCATCCGACGAAGGGGCGGGGGCGGCGTTTGCGAAAATTTTTTGGCGAAGAAGGGTACGGATGGATAAGCGGTGGGGCGAGGGTGTTGGAGCTGGCGGCGGACAGCTGGGAAGCAATGCTAGGGCACGGCGCTCGCTAGCCATCGCCAGCCTAGCGAATTTTAAGTCTCCCCTGGGGGCGAGGCTCGAAGCTACGCATGACGGAGGTGGGTCGCAGCCGGAGGAGCGGCACATTCTTGCGGCGGAGGTCCTCAGGATCATTCGCCGCACGAAAAACCGGTACGGGGGGTTTTGGGAAAATATTCCCGTACCCACCATCTTTTGAGGAACGGCGACTCGATCCACGTGTTCTACCAACCCCTCCCGTAGTCGGTACCCGGTTATCGACATGCTGCCTCATGCAGTGTGCCCATGGTTATCGTAACGGCACACTACTCGTGAAGGCGGTCCCTTAACAACGTAAGCCACCAGGGGAGGGTACGGAAGGCCACCGCGCGATCAGATAGTTGATGGAAACATACGGCGAAAGGGCAGGGGACAAGAGGAAAATTGGCTCGGGGGCATAAGAGCCAGCATGACACCGTATGCGGATACTTACTTTCTTTTTCTAGCCCCCGAAGGAGGAGAGAACAAAATGAGATAGGTGGCGAGCTGCGACGGGAGGAGCAACTAATGTCTCGGACGGGGATGTGCAAGGATCGAGTAGGGACCGTCGACAAACCTGAACGAGGGGTTTTTCGCATGCCTTTACCCCCTAGCTTCGGGACGACCGGAATCGCACATGGGCCAAGGTCAGGCAAGTCCTACTCGACCAACACAAGTTGGCCAACCTAGCCGATCAACGTCCCCGCCGCGGATGGAGCAGACCGGGTATCGTGGAGAATAGCGACACTTTTTATTTCATAATTTATGCAAAAAAGACATATAGAATCAGAAAAAAATAAATACACGTTGACGTGTATGTTTTAGACGGTATCGCTAATGTCAATGGAGAGGTCGGGAGTAGTGGTTCACGGTCTAGCCCATGCCAAATGAGTCCTATTATAAGCACATCAGGGAGGGCCCATAGATAGCAGCCGGTTAATTGTGGCATTGTTGTAAACAATGTCAATTTCAATTTCAATATGTGTGCTTTAGTTACCCTCCATACTTAACGAGTCTGCACGGTTCGACAAAGGGTCTTGATGGCGCCATAGTGTTTGCTAGAAGCCATTTCTGATTGTATCGAAGATTTACTTTTGGGATAGGTAATAAAAGCCAAATGATGCCTCGCAAGTTTGCTAGCAAGTTGTGGGCAATGCGACGGACTTTGAGGCGATGACGAATGAAAACCATAATAGCACGCTCCAAAATATGCAGTGAAATCCCTAGTTAACTTTAGCATAATCGATTCATTTTCGTCGGTTGTGCTTTCTTGTCATTTAACAACCAATGTCAACTCAAAATTCCCAATGTGTTCAACATGCACACTCAACCCACGGTTGAGGTCGGTGCAACGCGCCATTGCAAGAGGTTGCGGTGTAGTTGTTGATATTAGTAGTTTCAAGTAGTACAATTTGGAGTTTCAGATTTTGCCTTTGGGAGCGGTCATTTTCAAATCGGGAGGGTTGCATGAAGGTCAACAAAGTCCACTTGTCAGGGCATAATTTTCATGCCAGAGATGGTTTGGAGTGTTGGGAGCAATATTTTAAGAGTATTGTCAATATTTTCAAACATGGGGAAAGTGCTAGCATTAGGTACACAAGGTGCACAGCCGACAAAAAATAGTCGGTTGTGTCCGGCTGTAGAGACATAATCCATGGATCTAGTTCAACACCGTAGAGAGAATTAATAAAGATTGTTTGTGCAACATGGTTTCTTATAATCTGAGTGTGACGTTGTTCTGGTATGTACCGGTCTAGGTTCTCATCCTCACCATCGAGTCCTTGTCTTTAAGTATCTACGCCTCATGTATTCTAGAAACAACGTTAGATTGAACTAGTAGCTTGTGTTGCGTACTCACTAAACCCAACTATCACTAGCGATACATATGATAATGTGCGAATATCTTTACTCTCTTATGTAATACTATCGCACAAGCTCTAGGAACGATATAGAATCGAACTATCTAGAGGAGAAGGTGCTAGTAACTCGGTACTGCCGGAAAAAAAAGACGGCGACACAGTGGTGCTGCCGTGATGACAAAAAAGAGTCAATAAATATTGCTAAGATACAACTACTATTTAGAGGAAGAACTTGATTAGAGATGCTAGCACTTACATGAATAGGATGTGACACTCTCCCCTCTTAAGCACCAGCGAGTAGTCGAGCTCAAATCGCTTCGCGTCGTGCACAATTGGAACTCGTTGTGCACTGTCGAGGCATGTTCTCGGTTTAAATTCCAATTTTCTAATAAGGTGACGTGTACAACATCGTCGATTCGCACTCCATAGGGTAGCTCATTAAGCCGAAACACAACCGGGGAAACATTTTCTATAATGAAAAAGGGTCCAATGTAGCGGTCGCGTAGTTTAGGACATGAATGATATATGAATCATCGATTCGCCGCCTTGAGCTGGACTTGGTCGCCAATTGTAAATGGTAATGGTAGCCGGTGTCGATTTGTAATGGTGTCGATGGTAATGTAATGGTGTCGATTTGCAGATTCTTGCATGTGCGCATGAGCGGTCTTACCGCAGTCGTGGGCAAATCTACGCATCTCGACCATAGTCTTTATTTGCTCCGGTAAAGTACGGTTGGGCTCGATGTCACTATACGTAGCCGTTGTTGGAGACATCGGCTCGAATCCCAGTGTCGCCTTGAATGGAGACATAGTCGTCGACTCACGCAAACGTAGTTACAATCACAGTCACGCAAACAGGACAACCAGCCTATAGGCGTGGTGTCGGGACAATGGAAGTGAGAGAGCTGCAACCTAGCGACATCTCTGTACCGAGTCAAACAGTTTATCGATATGTCCGATCTAGACATGTACTAATCATATCTAGAGTAGCTTACAATAGCTATCTGCAACTATTACGAATCGGTATTACTTACAACACCCCCCTGAAGGTAGCTACGGGATGAAGCGTTGCATTGGGTCTTGTCCTCCAAGGATCGCACTTCGGTGTCTTGCCAGTGCATGTCATGGGAGGGGTTTGGTGAGCATGTCAGCCACCATCTGATCAATGGGGAGGTACCTCAACTTGATGGTTCCATGCTCCACGTGGTCATTGAGGAAGTGCCACTTCAGACCGATGTGCTTAGTCTTCTCGCTGACCAAGGCATTTTGGGAGTATGCAATGGTGCTTTGGTTGTCCTCCCAGATGGTGGTGAATTCGGTGATGGGGGAGTTGAGGATTTCCCCATGAGTTGTCGGAGGTGGAGTCCCTCCTTGGTGGCGTCAGCCGCAGAGTAGTACTCGGCTTCACACGTGGATTGAGCCACACAAGTATGTTGTTTGGACTTGTAACTGATTGGCCCGCGTCCGAGGGTGAAGAGATAGCCGGAGCGAGACTTGCGGGTGCTGTTGTCGTTGGCCCATTCACCGTCGGCAAAGCCTGTGAGTTGGAGGCTGTGGTCCAGACCCCCCCCCAACGTTAGGCGCATGTCGAAGGTGCCATGAAGGTAGCGGAGGACTTTTTTAGAGCCTGCAAGTGTGCCTCGGTGGGTGAGGCTTGGGCGGAGCCGAGGATGCTCAATGCCGTGGAGACATCGGGGCGTGTGCAGACTGCTGCGTACTGGAGGCTGCCCATGAGGCTGGGGTAGACGTCCTTGGCCACCCCGGTGAGAGCGGGCGAGTTCATGTGCGCGAGGCCGGCGAGAAAGCCCGTGTCCATCGGAAGTCACGACGGCTTAGAGTCGGACATGCCGTACTTGGCGAGTATGTCGCGCAGGTACTTGGATTGGTCCAGCGAGATTGTGCGCGTGGAGCGATCGCGGGTAATGTGCATGCCGAGGAGTTGGGAGAGGTCGCCTAGGTCCTTGATCTTGAACCGTGCTCCGAGTTGGGCTTTGAACGATGCGAGCCAAGTGGCATCATTGCAGGCCGCGGGAATGTCATCGACGTACATGGCGATCATGGCGAAAACGTGGCCGGTGCAGTAGATGTATATGCACGGGTCGGAGACGCATTGTTGCCATCCATGGTCGACGAGCCATGCACGAAGTAGCATGTTGAACTCGCGGGGGGACTGTTTAAGGCCGTAGAGGCAGCGCTTGAGGTGACAAACCTTGGACGTGCCATCGTTGAAGCCGAGGGGCTGGCGGATGTACACATCCTCCCGGATGGGAGCGTAGAGAAACGATGTGTCGATGTCAAGTTGGCAGAATTCAAGGTCGCGGGCGGCCGCGATGGTTAGGAAGAGACGCAGGCTGGCCATGCGGATGACTGGGGAGAAGGTCTCTGTGTAGTCCAGCGCGTTGGTTGCACCCCTTGGCGACGAACCCCGCTTTGAAGCGGAAGACGTCGCCGGCTGTATCCGACTTGACTTTGAAGATCCACATATTGTTAATGACCATGCGGCATCGGGGGAGGTCCACAAGGTCCAACGTGCCGTTGTTGATGAGGGAGGAATACTCTTGTTGCATAGCTGCTTCCCACTGGGGGGCTTGGGTGCTGTCCAGCGCAGCCCGGTAGGATTTTGGTTCCACACACTCCCGGGCGGAGAGGAGGGCGACGGCAGTAGGGGACGTGCCGGCAGGTGTGTGTGGGGGACCCGTGATAAGGTCGGGGACGTGAGGGTGCTCAAATATGTCCTCTTGAGCGTTGCCTTGTTCAGGATCACAACACGCCGTCACGAGGGTCGGGGGGTAGTCGGACAAGTGGGCAACCATATTGCCGTATCGAATGGGGTGTGAGCGGAGCCGAGTATGGCGAGGGGCTGCCGGGGGGGGTAGGGGTGTGGGTAATGTGAGGTCAATGGGGTGGGATAGGGGTGAGGCTGCGGGTACGTCTGCCGAAGAGTCGGTGATGACCGAGTCGACGGAGGGTTGTGTGTCGAAGCCTGGGAGTCTTCCTGAAAGACAACATGAACGGAAGTGGTGATGCGACGCGTTTCCGGGTTGTAGACACGGTAACCGGGTGCGTCAAGGGGATAGCCCACCAGGACGCCGCGAAACGCTTTTTCACTGAGTTTCCGACGTTGTTTGTCGGGGACCTTGGCGAAAACGGCGCAGCCGAAGACGCGGAACTTGGAGGCGTCGGGCACCGACGACGTAAGGAGTGTGAGGGTGACACCACCATTGGGTCCGACCGAGCGACTGTACGTGCGGTTGCGAAGGTACACAACAGTGCTGACAACGCACGACCACATGGAGTTGGGACCGACCATGTTGTGGAGCATCGCCGATGCATTGTCCCGGATAGTGCGCCAAGCACGTTTGGCTTTGCCGAGCATGTGGTGGGCGTATGGGGCAGAGAACTGGACCCCGACGCCGAGGTGTGCGCACATCCGGCGGGTGACAGCAACTTCAAACACATAGTCGGAGTCAAACTTGAGGACCGGTGCGAACGCGCCCGACTGGGAGTGATGGCAGGCATGCAAGTGTTTGATGTCCAAGAGGATGGTTTCCAACTCCGAACATGCGTCGTCTTTAGACTTAAGGAACCGCACCCACATGTAGTTGGTGTGGTGGTCGATGACGAGCAAGCAATAGCGGAGGCCATGTGGGGAGGGGACATTGACCGGTCCCCAGAGATCAGCGGACAGGTTGAGGAGGGGGCGGCATGGCTTCGCGCAAGCGGCTGTGTTTCGCGGTGCATATGTGGCTTTGTGGAGTAAGCAAGAGTCGCAAGAAACTTTACTTACATTGCTAGCCAACACATGGCTAGTCGGGACACCGTGAGTATGCTTGGCCTGAAGGCTTTGCATGTTTAGGTGGCCAAACCGACGGTGCCACAGTACGGGGTCACACTCGGCAGTAAGGGCAACCTGAGGTGAGGGGCCAAGTGCCGCCGTTGCGGATGGGCTTGAAGGGAGGTCCGGCTGGTGGGGAAGGAGTTAGAGACCGTTTCCGGACGGTTCTAGCACACCCATGCATGTGGGTACCAAAAGCATACTAGTGTCAGAGTTAGAGGGGAAGACGAATTCACATCCGCTGTGAGTTTGTGTCCAACGGACACTAAGAAGTCTGCCGATACGTTGAGCGGAGCGAGATGATAGGTCGGGGGTGTAGAGTGCATACACAGTGCGATGAATGATCTTGCAAGAGGCAAGTTTGACAGAAATCCACACATAGCCACTGCCCTTAACGTCAACGCCGACACCGCCCACGCGAGAGGGAGCGGAGGGGGGTGTGAACTTCACGAAGCCATCTCGGAACGCGGTGAGGTTAATCGAGTAGGCGGAATCAGCGACCCAGAACCGTGATAGGTTACGACCCGGGGCGAGGGAAGAGGAGAATGCCACAGAGCTGAAAGGGACACTCACCTCGTCGTCATCGTAGTCATCACCGCAGTCCTCGAGGGTGGGTAAGCTGTCGGTGTCATCGGCGGGGGCGTCGTCGGCATGGACGTCGCTCAGCATAGTTGCGTGAGCAGAGGTGGTGCCACCGGCGGCGCCGTACTTCTTCGGCAAACGTAGTTACAGTCACAGTCACGCAAACATGACAACCAGCCTACAAGCGTGGTGTCGGGACAACAGAAGTGAGAGAGATGTAGTCGAGCGACAGCTCTGTACCGAGTCAAACAGTTTATCGGTATGTCCGATCTAGACATGTACTAATCATATCTAGAGTAGCTTACAATAGCTATCTGCAAATAAAACGTATACGGTATTACTTACAACGGTATTACCTCGTGCGGTTGAAGGAGACCATAGGGCTAGTGTCGCGCCGCCTTGTTATGTTGGCTGGTAACACAATAGCATATGAAGTGTGGTACTATCCGCTTCATTTTGGGCCACCAAAGCGTCCGGGTCATTGCTGCTAGTAGTAGTCGAGTAATACATGGATATCCCGCCGCGGTCGGTGCGTCGTGTAGCTCGTAAAATTCTCTTGATTCGCAATGTAGAAACGTTCGGAACATACATTCTTGTTCGAAATCATATGGAATCCATATGCGTACATGAGTTCATTTGACTATCAGCCATATGCGTACTAGCTAGGTAGTAGGCAAAGATTTCCGGGTGAGCAAGAATCTTTCCGAGTCATGAGGGGATTTAATTTCCGAGCGACGTCCTGAGTCAAGATGCAACCGAAATTCAAGGGAAAATATTTGTGCGTGTAACTCGCATTTTGTTTCGTCGTTGGTCCAATCATGTCAGAGTTGCAGCTTTTGCAATGAGTCCTTCACGTCGGGTCGACGTGACAAAGCATCCGCATGGTTGATTGCTATCTTCTTGTACACGAAGTCCATATGCCGTTGATAAGGCGCTTAGACTTATAGCCATTGCATCTCTTGAGTAGACAAATCGCGGTGCCCAAAGGAGTGGATGTCGTAACGTGTCGTGGTCCGTAATTACCCTAGATCCCGCCGCGCCCTCCAAGTAGCAACATAAGTTGGGTAGAGTGTCAAGCACTGCAAGTAACTCTTGATCGTGTGCAAGATAGTGTACCGCATACTTGTTCACCTTCCGAGCATTATGATACGCAACATATTGTTGTCCGATACCTTGGTTATGTAACAACACTGCTCCCACCCCAAATCAAGAAGCATCCGTGTATAATGTATACCTTGCAACAAGATAAGTCTCGGGAATTACATGTACCGGTGCTTGTACCATCGCGTCGTTAATTTGCTCGAATGTTAATTGGGCTTGAGGAGTCTAGCTAAGCTTCGATGTCTTTTTGGTCAAGTCCGTCAAAGGGGTTGCTAGGGTTGCGAATCGGTTGATAAACCTCATGTAATCTCCAACAAGCCCCCAAAATTCTCGGTCCTTTCACTCACATTTGGGTCAGGCCAATTTTGTAATGCCTCTACTTACTCGGGGTCCATTCAGATATGTCTAGTCTCCACCACTTGTCCCAAAAAGTTGACGCTTACTTGTCCGAAATAACATTTATAAATCTTGATGTGAAAATGATGTCGTTGTAGCTCTCGTAACACGTGTCAAATGTGCTCGACGTGTTCATCGGCCGTTTGATTGTAGATCAACACGTCGTCAAGAAATACCAAGTTGCATAACTCAACACGTCGTCAAGATTGCAGAATTTTCCAAGATACGGGGCTAAAACCCGGTTCTCTACGTACTTTCACTTTCCAGTCCGTGTCATTCCGTCTTATGCTTGAGTCGCAGACATGATGAAATTGGCCAAAATCGGCTATCATGTCCTACGGGTGTAGGACAGACACTAGTATATCATGTCTTAGCTTCTTGTGCCTTCCGTTGGAACCTTCTGCAAGATGCTCGCTTGAGTTTCTGATAAGAGATTTCAACGCGCGTGTTGTCACTTTGTGTGTCGAAAACCATAGCTAACGCAACATGTAGAAGCAATGGAGGGTGTTGGCGGGGTATCCCGTGCACAAACATGTGTGCACTAACATGTGCGTGCCATGCGGCGGCGAATACGCCTATCGGGGAAGCGTTTGATCCCGTCGATCTTGTCGGTTAAGACCAAAAACTGGTGCAAACTGTGCATGTCCCGCACGACTCCCTTGTTACCAAATATCATACGATCATAGACGAAGAAAAATGTGTGGTTTTGGCTTATTGAAGCCTCAAAACTGCCCTCCTCCGGCCGCCATTACGCGTGCACGACTTGCTCACGCTTGCTGTGCATGTACCCGTGGAGTTTGGTGAATGTCGCCCCATATTCAACTACATGTGCGAAATACAGGTTTTTGATAGCGTGGGAGGGGATGGAATTTAGCGGTTTTAGTACGATTTTGTACAGGCGGTTAGCGGAGTTTCATCTCGTCATATGCATTTTATTCGACCCTGCCGCGGTTGCGAAAGGCAAACCACTACTCATGCGAATTATGCAAACCTGACATAATTAGTAAATTGATTACAATAAGAAGCAGAAAGAAAGCTATGGAGACCACAAGCAAAAAGAAGCAGGAAGACGAGAGGGAAAAAACCTGATAATAATAATAATATTTTAATGACACAGAACGTAGTGAAATCTACCACCAAAGATGAAGAAAGAAAAACAGACACAGAAAAGAAAATCGAACACATGCACTATTATCGGAGCATCCCGTTGGCAACCGGGCGCGCTGCCAAGTACCGCCTCGAAAGTCGGTATCCTTTGTGTATTTGTACACTACTTATATATCGCTATGCACGGGCCGGCTCTTGGGCGCTTTGTGTCAATCTTCGCGGATACATCTTACGCGCGCGGCGGTCGCGCGCGAGTACGTGTATGCTACGGATGAGCGTGGGACCAAGACTCCCCCAGCGAACACGCATGCACGGGACGTGTACGGGCATACAGTCCTATAATAGCCGCCGGTGTTCCGGACGCGGACTAGTACATATTTGCACATTGTGATGTGCGGTCGCCGGCATTTGAACTCACGTATGAGGGCCCATAACCTATTATCGGAGCATCCCGTTGGCAACCTGGCGCGCTGCCAAGTACCGCCTCAAAAGGTGGTATCCTTAGTGTATTGGTACACTATTTATGTATCGCTATGCACGGGCCGGGTCTTGGGCGCTTTGTGTCAATCTTTGCGGATACATCTTTCTCGTGCGGCGGTCGCGCGCGAGTACGTGCATGCTACGGATGAGCGTGGGACCAAGACTCCCCCAGCGAACGCGCATGTACGGGACGTGTACGGGCATACATTCCTATAATAGGCACAACAAAACTTGGCGATTATTACATAATTGTTTTAGTGTGTACTAAATGTAAAGGGGAATGTACTATCCACACTTTGCAGGAGGCGCGGAGTGCTGATGTTGTGGCATGCCTTCAAGCTCCTCTGGCTTAGGCATGTGGGGTTATTATCGGAGCATGGTCGAGGAGGGGGCCGCAGCCCCCTCGTGATGCATGTTGGCGCGTTGGCGGGATGGTTCGTAGCGATAGTTACAGGACGTTGAGGGAATATGAGAAGTTAATGAGAGCACGCACGCTGCCGCCTATATGAATATATCTAGTGCGCACATCAATATGTGGGAATACGTGTACGGGCATTGATAACCTATAATAGCCCCTCTAGATCATTGACCGTACATTCATGTAGGCTTAGAGGTTTTTCCGTTAGATAGCTTATCTATAGGTCATTGCATGGTGCGTGACCGCTCCATTTGTGGCAAACGACTTCGGTGCGGCCGTTGCTTCCGTGTCGAGCGACTTCGCTGATTCTGAGGAGGTGGCCGTTGATGAACGACGTCGGACTTGTGGCTAGTTTGATGTCGGGGCGGCTAGTCCCCTTGGTGCTAGGCGGCGCCGGCGGTGCGATGCCGGCCGTAACGCTAGAAGTGACTCGTGCGAGTGAGCCACCTCCGTGTGTGCGAGTGATTCTCCACTTGTGAGCGACGTCTTGGTAGTCGCTAGTGTTCTCGTGATAGCCGCTTGCGAGCGACCGTGTACGTGTGTTGGGGTTGTTGTTATCCCACGATGACGGCGGCGGCGTCGGTGAGTTGCCGGCATGGCGTCTGCAGTGCTTAAGACAGTATTTGTCGCTAGCGCTCTAGGCACTTGACGTGTGCGTAGCGGAGGCGTGTGAGTGTCCGTAAGGCTAAGAGGGCCCATAACCTATTATCGGAGCATGGTCGAGGAGGGGGCCGCATCCCCCTCGTGATGCCTGTTGGCGCGTGCGCGGGATGGCTCGTAGCGATAGTTACATGACGTTGAGGGAATATGAGAAGTTAATCAGAGCACGCACGCTGCCGCCTATATGAATATATCTAGTGCGCACATCATTATGTGGGAATACGTGTAAGGGCACTTATAACCTATTATAGGGGTTTTTCCCTCCTTCCTCCTCTTTGCTTGGTGGTTTCCACTGCCTTTTCTTGTTAAAAGAGTAAATCATACAAAGGAAGCATGCAAATTTCTTACAATAAAAAGCAGTGGAGGCCACCAAACAAAAATAAGAAAAGAGGAAAAAGCCTAAGCCCGAGGAACATGAAGGCATGCCACAGCATCAGCAATGCCCTCCTGAAAAGCGTCGCGGAGATAGGAACCCAAAGTACCATGAGAGTAGCAGGAGAAAGACGTTGCACGAATTCACGTCGCACATCCCCCAAGAAACGCCGAAACGGAACAAAGTTGATCGACGAGCAAAATGCTGCATACTGACATAGCTTCTAGAACGCAAGGAACGAGAGTCCGTGGCACCCATGCCAGGGAAGCGACGAACAGCCACCAAAATAGCCAAGCGATCAACCAACTCAGCCGCCATCGAGTAAATCATATATAAAGGGGAAATAACACGTTGGCGATAGTACTTTCAACCTGAGCAGTGCTTTCGCGAATCTGGGAAGTTTTAGCAGTCGAAGTTTTCGTCATAATAAATGATTAATTTCGTCATAATCAAGGAGATCGGATACGGATGCTATGAACATTACTACATTTTGAGCAACTGCTCGGCGTGCGTCAAGCAGCTCAGGTGACGACCTTTCCTTAAACCAGAAGCAGGGTAAAAAGCGATATTGCTCCCCGGCGTGGGTATTATTATTATTTTAAAATAGTGGAGGCAGCCAAGCAAAAAGAAGAATATAATAAGAGGAATAAAAAACCTGCGTAATGATTAAATGTTGAATTCACGTGACGGAAACCTTGTAGAGGCTACGTACCCCCCCCCCGATAAAGAACACTACTGCATTAAATACGCCGATACAGAGCGAGGCGGTACCGATTCATCAAGTGGAGGAGTAATGATGACAAATTTTGTTAGTGCATTATTTTAGCATAATAATATTGGTCGCTATCTCTGTCATACGACTGTACGTCCGTACATGTCCCCGTGCATGCGCGTTCGGTGGGGGAGTCTTGGTCCCATGCTTATCCGTAGCATCCATGTACTTACGCGCGAATGCGCGCGTAAGATGTACCCGCGAAGATTGACACAAAGCGCCCAAAACCGGCCCGGGCATATCCATACATAAACGATGTACAATTATAAGAGTACCGACTTTCGAGGCGGTACTTGGCAGAGCTTCGTGTTCTCAACGAAATGGCCTACCCGAGGTATTTAGTTAGATATATGAAGAAAGGTTCTCAACGGGGTGAACCTCAATGAAGAAAGGTATGTTTCTTGGGGGATGTGCGACGTGAATTCATGCAACGTCTTTCTACTGCCCTTCATAGTACTTTGGGTTGCTATCTCCGCGACGATTTTCAGGAGGGCAGTGCAGGTGCTGTGGCATGCCTTCCTCTTCTTCGGGCTTAGGTTTTTTCCTCCTTTCTTATTTTTTTTGCTTGGTGGCCTCCACTGCTTTTTTTGTAAGAAATTTTAGATGAAATAAGAAAGGTTCTCAACGAAGTGCTCCGATAAGAATCTTTACTCCCATTTTCCCTGCCCGTGCTCATCTTGTCCGTCCTGTGACCATGAAAATGCGCTTCCTGTTAGAATCTCCTCAACCCGTCTGTTGCGTATCTTTGCCAAGCAATGATGTTTTGTGCTACGTGCCCGGTAGTTACGAGCTGCGACCGGGTGGAGTAACTAAATTACTACAAAGAGACTACGTGTAGTGCGTAGTAGGAAATTAACACCTTTCCAGTTGGCAGGTACATGTATCATGGACGCAAATACGTCAAACAATAAGAGTATCATAAGACAATTATTATCGGAGCATCCCGTTGGCAACCTGGCGCGCTGCCAAGTACCGCCTCAAAAGTCGGTATCCTTTGTGTAATTGTACACTATTATTTATGTATGGCTATGCACGGGCCGGGTCTTGGGCGCTTTGTGTCAATCTTCGCGGATACATCCTACGCACGCGGCGGTCGCGCGCGAGTACGTGTATGCTACGGATGAGCGTGGGACCAAGAATCCCCCAGCGAACGCGCATGTACGGGACGTGTACGGGTATACAGTCCTATAATAGCCGCCGGTGGTCCGAACGCGGACTAGTACATATTTGCACATTGTGATGTGCGGTCGCTCGGATTTGAACTCACGTATGAGGGCCCATAACCTATTATCGGAGCATGGGTGAGTACATGGGTGAGTCGGTTGGAGCACGCGCCGAGCCGATGTGTGTGATGGTTACAGACAGAGTGCGCAGTAGCCCGCAGGACTGCTGCTTGTATAGCGCTTGCCTACATTAGGTCACTATATATGTTCACAGATAACGTTCACAGATAACCGATAAATGTGGACGTACATGTACTGATAATGATGTACTATAATAACAATATCATCATGCACGTCCTCGTACACATGCGCCTTCGTCGGGTGAATCGTGGTCCACAAGCTCACCGCATCATCCACACCACTCGCGCGCGACCACGCGCGTAACATGTACCCGCGACGATTGCCACCCAGCAGCCCACAGCCGGCCCGTGCGCATAGTACATATGGTGTACATTCACGCTAATGATACCGACTTCTCTGAGTGCGGAATTTGGATAACTCGCGACGCCCCCCACGGGATGCTCCGATGAAAATGCGTGTAAGATAGGGACTTTGTGGAAGCCTATTATAGGAATGTATGTCGTACACGTCCTCGTACATAAGTGCTCGATGGGGGAGTCGTGGTCCCATGCTCATCCGTAGCATCCGCCCCACTTGCGCGCGACCGCGCGCATGAGATGTGCCGGCGACGATTGACACACAGCGCCCATGAGCCGGCTCTTGCATAGCGATGATACATAAAGTGAAACATTCGCACTAAGGATTCCGACTTTTGAGCCGGTACTTAACAGCCCGCCGGGTCGCCAACGGGATGCTCCGATAACAAGCTATTATGAGCCCTCACGTCGCGAGCTTGAATCGCGGCGATCGCATATGTAACAATGTGTACATATGCAATAGTCCGCGTCCGGAACACCGGCGGGTATTACATGAATGTATCCTCGTACATGCGCGTTCGCTGCGGGAGTGTTGTCCCATGCTCATCCGTAGCATCCGCCCCACTCCCGCACGACCGCGCGCGTAAGATGTTCCCGCGACGATTGACAAACAACGCCAATGAGTCGGTCCGTGTACAACGATACATGAAGTGCACATTCAAAGTAAGGATACCGATTTTTGAGCCCCGGGAGGACGGCCCCTTGGCGGTGCCAATTGGCGCTTACGCGGGATGCCCATTAGCGATATTACAACATGATGAGGGAATTAAGAGAAGTGAGCGGCGGCACGCATGATGTTGCTTGTATATCTATTTAGACTAGACCGCACGTATATATGCATCCAGATGTAGGCATACGTGTATGGGTAGCGATGTCATATGATAGTCCATGTAGATCATTGACCGTACATGTATGCACGCTAGAGGTCTATCCATGTGTATGTTGGTAGAGTGGTCTATGGCTTGTGGGAGACCGTTGTTGATGTGAGGCTCGTCGGCGTATGGAAGACCGTTGTGACTCTTGTGAGCCGCGTGGAGTTAGTTAGTCCTTTTGATTGGTAAATGCCGTGTGTGTGGCCGCTACTGCGTTGGTGAGCGACGTTTGTGTAGCCATTGGTGATGGGGTCACCGCCGTCTTGGCAATGGCTACTACGTTAATAAACGACGTACGTGTGGCCGTTATTGAGGGGGTCATCGTCGTATGCGTGACCGTTGAGCGGACGTAGGGCGACGGCTATGGTGTCGCTGATCCTAAGGGAGTCATCGCCGTGTGCATGACCGTTGAGGGGATGCATAGCGACAATTATGTTGTCGTTGTTGTTGAGGACGTCATCGTCTTGTGCGTGACCGTTGTGCTAGTGGCGAGCGATTGTTATGAGGCCATTGCTAATGAGAGGGTCATCGTCTGTGCGTGACCGCCGTTGCATAAGCGGCGAGAGAGTATTGTGTGGCCGCTGATGAGCGGCGTTTGACTTATGTCCGCTTAAATGAAGTCGAGGTTAATATCCTCTGTGGGCGGCGGCGGCGTTGTGCTAGTAGCCATAGTGTCGGTACTTCGACGTAAGACTTTATCATCGCCGTTCGTTTGACTACTCATATGCTTGCGAGCGACGTATCGGTGGTCGCTAGTGTTCCCGTGATGGCCTCTTGCGAGCGACGGTGAACGAGTATACCCTTTGCGGGCGTTTGGGTTGTCCGAGGATAATGGCGGCGACGATACGCAGGCGAGTTGCTTGCCACGGTATTCGAAGTACTTCAGCGTGTGCTTACTGCTAACGCTCTATGCACTTGAAGTGTGCGTAGCGGAGGCGTGTGACTCTCTGCCAGGCTGAGAAGCTCAATAAACTATTGTCGGAGCACTGTTAGTGCTTGCGCGGGGTCGCTCGTAGCGATGGATACACAAGATGAGGGATTTGTGAGGAGTGAGCGGCAGCACGCATGCTGCCGCCTATATATCTATCTATATCGATCGCACGTCCATTTGTATCCTAAAAAATGCGTGCGTTAACGTGCAGCGATATCCCATAATACACAAGCTGTTTTTCGAGTATTGTGTTTTCTTTAGTATGGGAGCCCATCATGGCCCGTTGTATCGCTAGCAAATACAGTATCAAGCCAACAGGAAATAGAATATATCCACAATGACTTCATATATTATTCTATACAAAACTTGGAAAAATAATTGAATTGTGAGAATTAAATCCACAAAGTAAAGATTCCAAAATGAATAAGTAAATCTGGTGATCCCATTCCCAACAAAATCACGCGTCACTTCGATAAGGGTATCACCCCTATTTTTGCGTATGTACACATTGATATTTCACAAATTACGCATCAGCAAACCCTAAGAAAATCTTCTGCTGCTTTTCCAGTCTGACAATGGAAGCAGCATAAGCCAGAGTCCACACAGCCACCTCCGATCACTTCACTAGCAATGGGATATTTTTCATGCTAGGCGCTCGTTGCCAATGTCTTTGAAGCAAGATAAATACATTTTGGCAGATGCACACGTGACCTCAGGAAGATTTCTGGGGCGGCGATCATTACAACCAATCAAGACAGACAGAAGCGACTGACTGGCGCAGTCACTGCTACCCCACAACCATTGCCATAGCAACTCACCCACAATCATGGGTGCACGTTGCGCCCCGTCCGCTATGGCCAATTGGCCTCTGAAAGAGCTAAAACAAAAAAACATTTTAGACATTCTAATATGGTTCACAACATTCGCACAACAATTCGAGTTCGCTACAAGGCTTCAGCAAAGCCGCTGCAGGGGAGGCGTCGGCGTGAAGCGGGGAGAAAGAGCTTGGCACAGACCAACCGCATGTGAACGACACGTGGCACATGGCTCGCGGCCAATGTGGCGGTACAGAAGCCGGGGCAAGTCCTGCCAGACAACAAGAAGCAGAGGTCATGATGCATGGCACTGACGTTATATCCTCTCAACAAACGTAATGTAGCCCTGAAATTTAGGGTTCATGACATATATGTTGCTTCATATTTCACCACAACCTAGCGACAATACTGACCTTGAAAGCAAAAGAGGCGTGGAAAAAAGAGTGGAATGATAACCAAGCGAGTAACACAATGGAAGTTGATAATAAAGTGTAAGTTCTACTAAGTTGTAATAATTAGACACCGTTTGCGAAAATTTCCGATCGAAACCCGATCAAAGCCAAGAAAATGGACATGTAAAATTCAACTGCTCCTTACAAGAAAAAGCAGTGGAAACCACCAACCAAAAAGGGAAATTCACACAGCAAAATTGAATGCTAGTCAATTCATTCGAATTGATCTAATTATTTCACGACAGTTTTGCAGTCAACGCCTCTAACTTCCGTCTCAAGAATGACTGAAGCAAAGTGACGAGCCAACGAGAAGAGGACGCAGGGCGGGGGTTACTTTATTCGACAGGCAGAAGGGCGTCTCGGGCGATGGGCTGCACTGGTCGGCTGCCACCTCTCCTTTGCCGGCACTAATGATGGGAAAGGGCTGACTGAGAGACATACGGCCAGAGCTACTCCCGCGACCCCCTTCAAGTAGCACCTCCACCCACTGCAATCCCGCCTGACATGGGGCGCTGCTCCGCACAACGAGCACACACAGACAGTCACACACATACATACTCACAAACAAAGAGTCACACATACACACAGTCACAGTCACACACACAAACAGCCACACACGCACACACACAGTCACACTTTCACATAAACACACGCGCGCGCGCCCGCGCGCGAATCAGGCCCTATCCACCATAACTACAACGTGACAATGATATGCAGATTGATATATTCGAGAAAATACAATACCGACGCTGACACGTCAGGGTTTCCAAACGCCCCAGACAAGTAAATTATGCGAATCGCCTTTCATAGACACCCATAATGTATGGGTCCGGAGATGTCACGGACGAGTTTGAAATGCTATGCAGGATGTCTGTGATTGTCACGTGAGAAAAAAAACCAGCGACCAACGATCTCACTTCATGAATGACTTCTCTGGAAATGCTCGCTTCGGAACTGTATGATAATGCGTTAGAATGATGGAGCCCCTTTCTATGCCGTATGACATCGTTTCTACTTTTAAACGGATGGATAACCATTACATTTAAAATATAATACGGCGCATTTTGTGTCCCTCGTTGCCAGAAATTGGACAGCGCAACCACATTATTATCCGGTTTTATCGCCAATGCATGGTCGCTACATGCTCCATAACAAAAAAAAGGGTACCTCTTGCGCTTTCGTTTTAAACACATCGATAAACAAATAGGTCGCTGAAATAAACCAATAAGTACGGATAGGTGGTCGCTAAACACCGTTTTCTTCATTTCAAAATATTCTCAATAACGCATCAGTCAAGAATCTCTGTCAGTACAATATCGCCCTTGGTCAGTACTGTCAGTGTATAGCTACTCTGTTTTGACTGTACTATTGAAGGAAACCAAATCCCATGCATCTGCTGCCCTGCCACTCATCTTTCGCGGATGGTATGGCAAAGGTCACATGAGACAAAACCGGCCTTAAAGTAGGTGGGACACAAGCAGGAAGGGAAACCCTAATTGCCCGGCACTTACCTGAAGCCCAACCCGTCATCACGCTACGGTACCCCCAAGTCACTAGATCCACAGATCCGAAACCACTGATGCTGCCCTGCCATTCCCGTATCACTCATTACGGCAAAAAACCATTTCCGAATAAAAACGCGCAGCCTACGCTATTTGTATAAAAATGTACTCGCTATCAATAATACTTACGTGGCGATATATATCGAAATCGACAGTAATTGAAAAGCTTTGAAAACAAAAACTTCTTCATCAGCAAGGACATTAATGATGGTTTGTTTTACTATTTGAGCTCGTTTTATTACAATTCGACAACCCTACCTGCTGTACCTGTCCCCGGCCAATTCACAAACTTGCAGCACGGCAGAAACAAAAACAACAATATATATGTGGCATTATTATTACCTATCGCTATAGGGTTTCTGGGGTGTGGGAGTTCACTCAACCCTAAATCGTTTTTTTGGCATCATTACAGGTACTTTCCACCACCCCGCCCACCAGGAGGCTGGCTATTAGATAGTAAAAAGTAATTTTACAAGAAAAAGCAGCGGGGACCATGCAAAAGGAAGAAAGGAGCGATAATCGGTACGTATCGATCGCTATACAGCCGCAGCGAAACGTAATGGCGCGTCGGAATTATTAGCAATGAATAAGTCGCGAAGAGATTGGAGCATTTTTATTTTTTTATTTTTTAGAGCCATTGGTCCAGGAACATAGTAGGACGAGGTATATATTTATTCGTCGCGAATATCCATTATAAAAAATTTCTTACAAGAAAAAGCAGTGGAGGCCACCAAGCAAGAAAAAGAAAGAAAGGAAGAAAAAACCTAAGCCCGAGGAACAGGAAGGCATGCCACAGCACCAGCACTGCCCTCCTGAAAAGCGTCGCGGAGATAAGAACCCAGAGTGCCATGAAGAGCAGCAGAAAGACGTTGCATGAATTCTCGTCGCACATCCCCCAAAATATTCATAATATACATTATGATACATTCAATGACAAAGAAAGTAGTACCTCATATTCGGAATATGATGTATAAAGTAATATACACGACATAGAGGCGAAACCACATAACGAAATACAACCGGACGGCTATGGGTTTCGGCGGTCGCTCACTACGTGTACCCGTATAGCAACGAGGGATGCCAGCAACGGGACAAGGCAAAAGCAGTGGCGTGCCACCGTCTAGCAGAAGGCATCCTAGGACTATCACTAGCACCCCACATATTCACCACGTAGTCGCTATTGCTATCATGGAATCATGCGCGGCTTGTGTTGGAGTGAGCGGCGGACGCATTCTCTCGGCGCACGGCCTACCCCGGACACGCGCATTTTCGAAGATTTCTCACTTGTTGACTTGTCCACTCGGTCAAACAAGAGGTAGACCGACGTCGAAGTCATCGAAAATCTATAAGCGTAACTTGCCATATCGTTTTAAAACAAGTCGCAGGAACTGTGTGGCAGCCAGATCCTCCGCTCAACTTTTTCGATACCGACTTGCGGGGTAGCGCCTGCACGAAGTTGGCAGTATCGATAGTCGCTCTTCCCTTTGAAACGCCGAATAATACCCATATACATCGTAATAGCACCCATACATCCTAGGCCATACATCGTGCTGCCTGGACAGCAGGCTTGAAATCGACTATACCGTACAGCAAAATGGTCACGTGTGAGCTATTTGGATATTACACTACTATGCAGCCTTAATTATGGCAAATACTTGCAATGCACTCTTTGCATATTTATTCGCACACACATGTGCACAGGCATAGAAAACCAGTACAAACGCGAACACGCACACACACACACACACACACACACACACACACACGCACGCACGCACGCACACACACACACACACACACACACACGCACACACACACACGCACACACACACGCACACACACACACACACACACACACACACACACACACTAGCGGCAGCTCACTGACAGTCAGCGTCGCCTCCCCGGTGCAATTCGTCTCTATTGACAGCAGCCGCAGCTGCGAGTAGTGACCCCTCCGTCGGCACAACACCTTCACATCGGCACAGAGACGCACTGCGGATACTCGTAGCTGTAAGCGGCTGCCGCGCTGCCCTACAAAACGGGCCCACTGCACGAATGGGTCGCCCCGTCGATCGCTCACGCCTACCACCCGCCCGCCCGCCATCTGCAAGACAGTCGATGCAGAACATTTTAGGTCATACAAGACATTAGTTTTTTCACAATGTTATCATTTTAAATACAATTCAATATAATCAAGAGATGTCGTCCATTATACGCCTATTCCAATATATGCACATTCTCATACTTCAGTTGACAAAGCCCCACGCAAGCTTCGATTGCTGATTATATTACGTCAACAGCTCACAGCTGTTCAATAAATGTCGTGCGGCTTGCTGCAGGTGCTTGCACACAGTGGAGCCGTTGCGTTATTACGCATATACATAAAATACAGAGTCAAGGAGCTCACACAAGCATGACAAAGTGCTTTTGTACACCACCACACCAACAGCACTGTCTTCAAAATAAATGACATCACATATAATGCCGAAATAAACAGATACGTTAAGTTTTTCTTTTATGTTGTCGCCGCTGAAATCGACGAAAATCCGTTATATTAGCATTCGAAGCCCCTATACTAATTCACCCACCAGTGTTGATGGCGCACGCCACAGCACTTCATTCTATTTCAATTAGGTACCCCCCCATGCTTTCCAGCCCGAGCCCCGTAGTAGCCAACGACTACAAATAGACTACAAGCTATGTCACTACCCTCCAATGTAACAAACATGTCACTACCGAAACAGGAAATAATCCTTTGCTAATCTTCCTTTCAAAGCCTTAATCCACAAGCATCATGTGCAATTAAGCAACATATACACCGATTAATGTCTGCCATGAGTCACTTTCTCACTGCCCCTCCCCCCGAAACACCTTAGTCACCTGAATAATGGCGTCCGGCATGTGAATCCACGTGTCATGCGTCAGCCACGGCAGGCGACTGCCGTTGGAAGGAGATGCCAAGTGTCGCATGAACGCGCACACTGCAGCTTCGCAATCCCGCACGCTCCGCATCCAGAAGTCGAGGCTGAGGTGTAGACAACCGGGCCGCATGGCGCCCTCGATTCCCTCAGGCAGCATCTGCGACCCCACCAACAGCACAACAATGAGCATATGGGAGGGGAAGGCGATGAGGTGGGGCAGATGGCTAAGAAGAGAAGGGTGCAGTCTGAGATTGGGTGCACGTGTTCTTCAAATCACATCACATCACAGCACAGCACAGCACAGCAGTGGAGCAAAATTTTCAAGTGATGCACGACAGAAAGGGTTGATGTCGGACCGATAGGTGAATGGGGGTTACAGAGGGCGACTGCGGGGTGGGCTAGGGAAGAGGGAATGGAGAGTTGCATTCCGTAAACCAAAGTTCAATTATTTCTATTTGAACTATGCTAATTTATAGAATTTAAATGAAAGCCATGTCTCGTGTCCCTACATTAAAAGGGTGGGAGGGTGTGCTGGGCGGAGTATACATACGTTGAGGAGTGAGTGAAGCTGACTTCGCAGGTCGCTCGGCAGCGCAGCGGGTGTGGCGTTTAGGATCTTCATCGACATGTTCAGCACGCGCCCCTCCGGTGATTGCCCCACGCGCCCCCACGCCGAGGCAGCCATGTCTTGAAAAGGGGAACGCGCGGGTGAACGGGGACCGCATAGTGCGCAGTAGCCGGGCGGACACACGTGCACGTGCGAGCATGACATATCCATTGGCTCCCCCTGCATTCATTACCACATACCACAATGGAGTGTACTTGTGAGTGCTAAATGCACGCGCGCGCGTGTGTGTGTGTGTGTGTGTGTGTGTGTGTGTGGAAAGTTGGGGAAGACAGACTGGCATTTGACAGTTTTCTTAGGCTTGTTGGTTATTTTCTTACTGTAATCAATATTCATTCAGTGGAGTTGCTCGTGTGCATACATCATGCACCCGATCAGCATAATAATCTTTTATTCCTTCCGTACAGGAACTAGACACATTTAGGGTTTTAGGGTTTCAATATTTTTAATGATGTACGTAGTTTTCTGCAACATTCAGCCGTAACGGAAGCACTGAATGTGAATCTCTCCTTTGTTGCTGGTAGATTTCACTGCTTTCTTTGTAATAAATATATATCTTGGTGTATGTGAATGGACATTTATTAGAATGTCGACGGATACCTGTGGCGGTGAGCTCATGTTTCTGTGAGTCGCTACCTCTCACATTATTCCTGCTACATCAGGTACCCGAACAACAGGGACAATCTAGACACCATGGTTTGCCACACACAAGCGCGCCATCAAATCATCAATGCATTGGCATAGAGAGACGTTCAGATATGCGATTGGGATCCACAGATATTCTGCACATGTGCTAAATCCATATGCTTGGTAAGTTGCGGTACTTGTCTAATCGCACGTGCTACATTATGGTTCAAACGTTCGCCTAGTACCGGGTGGTTTGTTCTCCGCGTTCATTTGTTCATTTGGGTGGTTTGTTCATTTGTTGACCGCGTGGTTAAGCGGCCATACTCATCCCAAGTATAAACATTACACCGTGTTGGTGCTTTGGCACATATTCACGAATCCCTGGTCCCCTGGATTCGTTGATCACAATTCAACAGAGCTAGAAATCGTTTGCGCAGTAGGATTTTTCTGCCATTTTTTTATTCGCGGTTTGTTGGCGATGTAGACAACTGCGTACAGGAGCGAGACGCAGCAGAGCATCATAAAAAGATTGGATATCTGGATAAGTCGACAACACGAGTACCAGCAGTGATAGCTGCTTAATGGCAGCCATTACTGCCATGTTGCAGGCAAAACATGTTAATAGCCATATTGGCAGTACCATATTCTGCGTCAATTGTAGGGTCGCATAGTAAAAAAACGCGATGTGGTGATAATAAAAATATGCGATAGCGATAGTAAAAAATCATGCGATGTCGTCGCTTCAAGGCAGGATTAGTTATACCTGGACGCCTTATTTAAGCTTTTGGTCCTTCTGTATCCAATGCTTATGTAAACAAATACTATTGTTGTACCTGCATACCAGAATACCACCGAGCGCTGATCACACAGATGTGTAGTACTTCAAAAGAAACATAATCCACATGTAATCCCTCCAATTGCTTCGTAATAATGTTGAATTACAAAAAGCTGTATAGAAACGAGGACAGGGATCATCGGGTTTAGGGTTTGCTTCGTTTGGTGATATAGGGCTAATGTAATAAAAGTGAGAACGCTTGAGCCCAAAGAGAGAATGAAACAAAATACACATACAGTTCCCACGCCATGATGCCCCTTTGTAGTACCGAATCCGATTAAATGAAGAGGTAACAGACAGCAGACACCGAAGAGACAAATTAGCTAAAAAATAAACAAATAACAACGAGTTAATATGAATTAAGCACAAGCAAAGCGACAGCGGACTCTCGATCATTGCGTTCTGATAATTGTGTCCAAATGACGCATTTCGTTCGTCAATCAACTTTTTTCCTCCTTATTCTTTCCCTCTTGATTGGTGGTTTTCACTGCTTTTCGTTGTGATAAGGAACTTTTAGGAAAGAGACAGCGGTGAATTTTGGCGGAAAGGGGCGAAAATTATTGTAGACTACATACAGAGCATATTATATGAAACTCAAAATTCATACCATTACCATACTTTTTTGATTGTCAAACGTTCATAATTCCTGAAGTTCAGGAACATATCATAAAAAAGACTGTCAGACAGTCATAAAAAAGAAAGAGTAGGAAAAGACAAAATCGCATTTTTTTAAGGATCGGTGTTGATATCAAGTTGAGTGTTCCCCTCTTCTGCGGTCTCCAATTTCCACTGTTTCCTTTGTAATTAATTCTCAATAATATCAAGCTGAGTCTGTACACATCCCTAAAATTAAGACATACACGCCGGATAATGTCCGGTGTATACAGGTAGAATTATCATCGAAAAGTTGCCGATTATATTGCGAATCGTCCGACGAAATCTAAAATTGATCTCGCATGTCGCGAGTGCCTGATGTCCGGATGGGCTGGTTAGGCCCGGCGTCGCGCGCCGCGACGGGGAATTGAACCCCGGTCTCCTGCGTGACAGGCAGGGATACTGACCACTATACTATCGCGACTATTCCAGAAGATCTGGGATAGCTGAGTGGGCTCATACACTTTCAGATGAAAATTTCATATCTCAGGTACTTCTTTCAAATTCTGCTAGTCAGACATTCCTATTCCATGGTGCGCTCCTGCTCATAATTGAACATGGGACGCTGGCGCACTTCTCATCCGGAACGACGTATTGACCAAACTGTAGCGATATCATAAGTGGCTATCGCACATCCCGTGTCAAAACCGAAGCTACCTCACACTGCGATATCCTTATTCACAAAAAAATCATGATTAAAGTCGCCGTACTTCTTTATGTAATCCAATTCCAGTTCACACAAGGAAATTGTTCAAAAACCACCCAAGGAAAAGGGGGAATAAATGAAGGCGGAAAACAAGAAAACGCAGAAGGAACCCGCAGGCAGCCCGCAGGGGACGCAGCAGAAACCACACAACATTCGCGATACAGTTCCCCCGCGCGAAAATAGCTTGTGTACCGCTTGAAGGGTACGGAGGAGTGTCCACTCAAATCTCAACAGATGCAATCGCCACTCAGCCACCAACACTCCCTCCACAATAATCTGCAGAATCGGCATGCTTGCAAGGTGCTTCGAAGCGAAAGAAATTGGAGACAAGAAGTACCTTAGGGGGGGGGGGGGGGGGGGGGGGGGGGGGGGGGGGAGCACCTGCCACCCGTCCAGTTGCTCAATAAACATCGAGTCAGGCCGCTGCATGGCGGAGGGCCTGCTGGGTGAAGGAGCATCACCGTTAAGGGACTCCCTTTGCGGGCACGTATTCACCTCCGACGCAGTCGACCTCCGCTCGTGCCACTCACGCCGTCGCTCCTCCCCCCGCAGACGCTGCCGCCGCTTCTCCCACTGCTGCTCCCACTCCCTCTGCTGCTGCTGCTGTTGCTGCTGTTGCTGCTGCGTCCGCAGCCGCCGAGCATTCGTCGACTGCGTCGGCTCCGCACTGCTGCTCCAGCTGCGCTCCGCCCTCTCCACCCCCGAAGCCTCCCCACCCTCGACGGTCCGGCTCTGCTCCGCGTGCCTCTGACCATCAGATGAGCCCTGACCACCTCCATCCGCAGGTCCAATCCCCTCCGACCACACCGGCGAGGAGGATGGTGGCTGCGCAGACACCTACCACAGCGGGCCATGCAGTATCACCTCTGCTCAAATGCAATCAAATGGAGACGGGGGGGGCGGGGGGCAGGGGTATCAGAGGCAGAGGCTGTCAGCTGACCTCTTCGTCCCTTGCCGGACTTGCCTTGCCAGGAGGTAGCTCTGCGCCCCCTAGCGTATCTGACCGGATCTGGCGTTCCATTCGCTTGAAGGACGTCTTCTGCTGACGTCTGAGGTCGAGGAGGATGGGAATAGCGTCAGAAACAATATAGAATCTCACCCCTCTCCCTTAAAAACTGCCAGCTGTCTTGGGTTAGGCGACCATATTCCTAAAAGAAATAAATAGATGAGAGTCAACAAGGGGGAAAGGTGACAGAGAGGAATTGAACCTAAATTCAAGCAAATAAACGATTGCAGAAATTCAGTGCAGGTGATGCCTCGCTCCGTTCGCGTGGTTGGATACACACAGTATCAGCTCGTTGGCTGGCCACATAAAAAGATGTGTAGGGAGGGTAAAGGAGTTGAGAAAAGGGGGGGCTCTGACTTTGAGAACCTTCTTTTCAATAGCTGCAGCAGTCACTGACGAGCAAAACACTCAAACGTTAAAGTAGCTAGGAGGAAGGGAGGTGTGTTTATCTAGCTGTACAGAAGTGACATCAGCTGAGAATCTCGCCAGAGAGAGAAAAAGACCAATGAATGTACGAATGAGTGGCAAGAGAGGAAAGACGTGGAAAGAGAGTGCGGACAGTGTTACCGGTGAAGATTGCAAGCTAGGTCGACAATATTGAACACGAACTATGCAACGAGTATTGGAGAGAAATTGGATGGAAATATGCAGAATGTGAAAGAGAAATAGTTGCTGACTAGGTAGACTAAAAGAACAGGACCGATGTTACGCGTTAAAGGTGGGCGTGGATGGAAATGAGTAGATTACGACATAGACAAAGGAGACAAAGCTGCAGTGATGTGTCCGCGTGAATCTTTCACTCATCGTGCGGTGAGTCCGACGGGCAATGTCACGTATAAGAGAATGGAAGAGTGCTGGCATGAGAGAGCGATTAAAGCACTATATTGTCCATCAAAGCGAAAATAGAGTTGTAAAGATATGTGCGCGTGCGTGTGTGTGTGTGTGTGTGTGTGTGTGTGTTGGTGAGGATAAAAAACATGCGTGCGTGTCTCCATACATGCGTGCGTGAATTCCATCTGAATCCCATCTGAGTGTATTTTCGCGCGGCTTTTTTGTGTGTATGTGTGTGTGTGTACGTGTGTGTGTATGCGTGTGTGGGTGTGTGTGGGTGCGTGGGTGTGCGTGTGTGTACGTGTGTACGTGTGCGTGTGGCAGAGAGAGACAGCGCGTATGTGTGAGTGCTTCTGTGTGTATGTGTATGTATGACTTAGCATACTTTAATTTGATAATCTAATGTGTGATGTAGCGTGCGTGTGTCTGTGTGTCAGTATGTGTGGGCGTGTAAATGTGTGTGTGCGTGTGAATGTGTGTGCTAGTGTGTATGTTGCAAAGATAGAGAGAGAGAGAGAGAGAGAGAGAGAGTATGTGTGTGTGTGTGTGTGTGTGTGTGTGTGTGTGTATGCCTGTGTGTGTGTGTGTGTGTGTGTGTGTGTGTGTGTGTGTGTGTGTGTATATGCCTGTGTGTGTATGCCTGTGTGTATGTGTGTGTGTATGCCTGTGTGTGTGTGTGTGTGTGTGTGTGTGTGTGTGTGTGTGTGTGTGTGTGTGTGTGTGTGTGTGTGTGTGTGTGTGTGTGTGTGTATGCCTGTGTGTGTGTATGCCTGTGTGTTGGGGGATGTGTTCTTAGGCCTGTCCCTGTGTTTGTACGTTTCCGTTTAGTGTGGTGTGTGTTTGTGCGCGTTGGGGAGGGGCAGAGACCTGAAGTTGTGACGGTTAAGCTTCTGGCGGCAGCCGCGCTTGGCGCCGTCGAAGCGGTCCAACGTGTGAACCCGGGTACACTGCTGGCAGAAGCGGCAAACCTTGCCTTTCACGACTACGCTGTCCTCTTTCTGGTGCGACAGGCAGATCTTGTAGCGCACGCTGCGCTCACTTTCATTTCTGAGATCCACTTCGCAATCGACGACTTGGCACAGTACAGCACCAGTACCTGCTGCGATCACCCACCGGAAACAAGCGAACTATTTGTAAAAAAAAAAAGTACCGGTTCATATAGTTCACAGAACCGTTGAGTAGATTATAGGAAAAAAGTTCAGAGCGAGCCGACCCAAGCTCAATACTGTGACTACGTGAAGCGCATCACAGCAGTTCCATATGGCTTAAGGGGGCGCACGTTGCTTAAGGCCAGTGACACTGACACGGGTGCGCTTTTTGGTGCCGGCAAACTTCATGGAAGACGACGCCATTACGTCGCTATCGCTGCTTCCTTATTATTGCCTGCTGATGCCGGCACGCGAGGCCGACTGTAAAATATGGCCGCGTCGTTATTTCTATTTTTACCTCCTTGAGCAGCGGCGGTGTCCCTTGACCTAGAGAGAGGCACGCCAGCTACAAGATTTAAGCACGGACCGATCAACCGGCCGCCTGGCGTCCGGCCCAGACGCCCCCGGGTAGACCTCACCCACCTGTACGCTCCGGAGACTGTTAAGAACGGCGCAGTCGTACCAGACAAATACTGTAGTACTATTGACGCTGATCAGGAATCCGACGTAGTTCTTTATTGCTTATTGTATGTAAGGAATTACAGTTTCCCATTTCCCCTCGTCCCATTTTCCCGGCCCGTGCTCATCTTGTTCTTCTTGTAACCACTCTTTCCATATCCCGGGGGCGCAAACAGAAATAAATTTAAAATTATTGCAGCTACAGGTCCCAGAATACTACACATCCGTCACAATACTGCAGCGCGCGACCGCGCGCGCGGGCTGGGGCCGTGAGAAGAGCGGAGTTCCAATGCTATATAGTACGGACGCGCCAGAGCCAGGTTTATTCGTCTTAGAATTGACATATATCATATAGAGATAATAAATTCGCGTACGCGCGCTTGCGGAGCCTCCGCGCTGGCTTCGCGCTGGGCCGCGGCCCGCGGGTACCAGCCCGCCTGAACAGCTCGCATCACGCATGATGTTGGAGTATCGCTAGAGCGCAAACCACTCAAGCCACGCAAACGGGCCTTGAAAACGCCGCCACACAATAGAGCTCTAACATATGGAAATACTAGCGCGGAGACGCCTTAGGAGGCACCACATCTAGGCACCGCGCCACTTCTTGTCGCCGCAATGCTTCCGAAACGCATCCTCGCGGCGCTCCTTCTCACAGCCTCTACCTTGATGTTGTTGGAAATCTCGCCACACGTGCAAGTGGACGACACCGGGCTACACGTCGCCCTTGTTGGCGCTGCTATAGGGGTGGGTTCGACGGAAGGAGAGCTGACGTTCGCGTACCATCTATTGTTAGCCTATTCCACCGTGTGGGGAGAAGGCATCCCGATGGCATCCGCGTGCAAAGCTACACTTCGACAACCGCCGGCCAAACTTAGCCCGTTGGGGGTGGCAACGCTCAGCTTTGTATATAGTAGTTCGGCGTTGGGAGGATAGAAAGTTCCGGGCTGTTTAAGGACTTACTCGGCCGGCCTTCGATATGGTCGGTGCGAAGTTGGAAGAGTCGAGGATGTCAAGGGACAACGAGTGCCGCAATACGAGGTTTCTAGTCCCCGTGTGGCTTAAGGTTGTTGTTGCTATACATCATTTGGCATACGGTGAGACTTTCTACCACCCCGGTGGTCCACCTCCCATGTACAGTGGGCCACGAAGTCCACCCTGGATATTCCCCACAGCCAGGTGTCCAACGTCATTTCCCCGGAGGTAAGCAATTCGCTCATGCCCATCGTGGAGGCAGCAGTGGGCGCGGGGGGCGTCGCCCAACCATTAATCACTTCGTCATCGGACGGGCAGTTAACGACTCAACCAGCTTTGACAAGGAATCTTTGAACTGCTCCATGAAGATGATTGTCCCCACCATGGGGCCCAACACATACTTCAAACACTAGAAAAGGAATTTTCTAACATTCATGTCACTCAAGGCCTTGTCCCTCATCCCGCAGCTAGCCACCATGGAATCAAGTGCTTGGTTGGACGAGGTACCGCAACACTATGCACATGCCATGTTAGTGCACGGTGCGAGCGAGAACAAGCGAGCCGATCAAGCAATAAAGTACATTTATGTAGCTCGACATGACTGCGGAGCATGTGCTTGGGACATCTTGTGTGAACGTTTGGATGACCGTTCTTCCGCATGTTGAACAACCCCATGCTTTGGCTGCGCCCGGGCCACCCCCTCACGGAGTACGTGCACTTCATGCGTCAGGCGTTCGATGACTACAACGAGACGTGTGAAATAATCGATAGCTCAGCAGCCATTCACCCCTATCATATGGGACGCCTCATGCTGAGTAGCACCACTAGCACATGCCGATTCAGCCAAGGGAAATATTGTGTCATCGATGCCTTTGACACCAACTACCTTCTCTCTGCGAACGACGTGATGGCAAGTATCCTCCACTTGGCCAAGAATATGGAAACAGAACTCCCATGCATGGACCTCTCAACCCATGATGTTACGACCCCACCTGTCTCCGCCTTTATATGGCAGCTTGCCGTGGGTTCCATGGTGGACGTGGTCACCCCGGTCGTGGCGGTCGTGTTATTGGTCGCGGTCTGCCTAATAAGTAAAGCGCATGCGGTAGCTTGGACCACATACTTTCGTCATGCACAACCTTTGATGTTGCACTCTTGAAATGGAAACTCGCAAAGCGAAACATGATTGTGCATAAGAATGGAACCCCCGGCAGCACTGCATCTGCACACGATGCCCTCTTGAGTGACGTCTCTCACGACGATCCTCATGCCACTGCGTCGGAGGACATGCTCACACTAGAGAAGTGCACCGACGTTCAAGATGACCCAGAGATTAGTGTATCCTTTAGGTCATTCGCTTTCTCATCTTCCCTCAACCCCGGCCGCGACCTCTCATCATTTTGGGTAGTCGATTCGGCATGCTCGATCATTCTCACTGCATTTCTCGGCGATTTCGTTACGTTTGACCCACCCTCGGTCACTTCTTGCGTCGGCGGTGTCGGGGTTGACGACCATGGTAGTGACACTGTCAAACTTGCCATTCCCGTCGTGTATGGCCAGATTATCCGTTGCATTATTTACGCGTTGTATACCCATGCCATGTCATCACGGACTGCTCAGCGCATTGGACGTTTGTCCATTGTGAGTTGGATGCAGCCCCACTGCGGCCTCGAACTCCCTTTCCGATAGATTCTGACCTCGGATTGCTCGTGGTCCCCACCGGAATGGGAGTGTTGAAGCCTTCGGGAGACACCCTATACATGTTGAGCCCCACCATACCACCGGAGGGATCCCGCGTTGAGGACACCTCAGCCGTAGTAGACAGTAGTGTAGCATTGACCGCACATTATGACCCTACCATGTGGCACCGCCGTTGTGGGCACCCTAATATGCAGAGCCGTCATGCATAGCATGACCACGGTGTTCCGTCAATTCCGGCGTTACCGGGCTTTGTAAAAACTGTTTTCTGCGATTCTTGCATGTTGCACAAACCTATTGTTGCACCCCGCAATGCATATGTTTGAAACAAACCGGCGCGCCCCCTCATGAGTTTATAGTCGGATATATGGGGCCCGATGAATGTCCCCTCCCCTCATGGCCTTCTCTATTGCCTGCTTGTAATCGACCACCACCCCAACTACATGTGGGTGGGGTTCTTGAGGTCGAAAGATGACACGTGCCCGCAGCTCGAGTCCATACTCATGGAAATTCGCGATGTGCATGCACGGCACCACTCATCCTCATGCGCTTTCGCCCCAATTATGAAACTTAACTCGGACTCCGTGTTCGAGGCCACTGCGACTCGCCTTATGTGTGGTCGGTTGGGTGTAGTGTATAGTACTCGGCCCCGTATGCTCAACACATGCTTAACAAGGCCGAATGCCCGTGGCGCACACTCAGAGACAATGCCTCTGCGATGGTCCACATCATGTCCGCTCCAAACTCCATGTAGTCGCGCGCGATCAACACCGTTGTGTACCTTCGCAACCGTACGATCAGCCGCGCGGTTGGTGTGTCCGGTGGCGTTCCCCTCACCATCTTCACGTCGCAGGAGCAAGACGCGTCCAAGTTCCGCGTCTTCGGATGCACTGCCTTTGCCAAGGTGCCCGACAAGCTCCGTCGCAAGCTTGGGGAGAAAGCTTTCCGCGGCATTATGTTGGTCGGCTACCCGCGTGACGCCCAAGGGTATGTCGCATCTACAACCCAACTACCCGACGCATCACCACGTTGGTGCATGTTGTGTTTCTGGAGGACGGTCTAGGTTCCCCCCCCCTGAGTGACCTTCGATTCCCTTATCTGTGCCTGGCCCGACACAAGATGTGACCACGATCCCGCACCCCGGTCACACCCCATTGACCTCGACCCGCGTACCGCAGACGAGGCCCTTAATTTCGACCCACGTGATGCAGCCGAGGCCCCGCCGTTGCCTAATCTCGCCCGTCCGAACCGCCTGAGGTCCCACCTCATTCGCTACGGGCGAGCTTGTGGCTCATCTGCCCGACCACCCTCGCGTGTTCGTAGCCACGCGCTGCAACCATGAGGAAGGTAAAGCCACATAGGACATCGTCGCACAGCCCGACATGGCGACATTGATCACTCGCCCCCCGCATCTCCTTGCGGGCGCTACGACCAATGACATTGCGCTCATGTGGGCCCGGGACTACGTCGAACCGACATCGTACCGTGCCAACCTCACCACTGCTCAAGCCTTCGAATGGCAAACCGCAATGCATTGCGAGTATGACTCTATCGTGGACAATGGCACGTTGACCTCCCCGTCAACCGCACGGTCATAAATAGCATGTGGATATACAATATCAAGTCGGACACAAAAGGCGAAGTATCGTGCTATAAAGCTCGCTTCGTGGCCAAGGAATGCAGTCAACGTGCGGGTTTGGACTACACGGAGACCTTCTCCCCGGTCATCCGGATGGCTAGCCTCCGTCTATTCCTCGCCATTGCCGCCGCCATGGACCTCGACATGTGTCAACTTTACATCGACACAACGTCCATGTACGCTTTCATCACAGAAGATGCTTAGTTGATGTCTAGATCGGACACACCGATACACTGTTTGTTTTGTGCTACAACTCTCCACTTCTTCAGTCCCGACACCAAACCTCGGGTTGGTTGTCTCTGTGACTATCCTACTTACGTGAATGCGATTGTAATTATGTATGCGTTAGTTACCTTTCATACTGAACGTGTATGCACGGTTGAACATCCCTCCCAAGCTCCGGAACGACCGGAGTCGCACATGAGCATAGGTGAGATAGGCCCGACTCGACAAGCACATGTTGACAAGCTTGGCTGGTTAGTGCGCCCTCGCAGCGGTTGTAGCATGACGCGTATCGTGGATAATAGCGACAAAAAATTTTCATACATGTATGCAAAAAAAACTCCATGTATGTTCAACTAAGGGCAGCGTACCTGGGTACGGTTAAGGCGTACATAGGTACGCTTACACGGAAAATATGGCACAGTCGCCAAGCTAGTCTCAACTACCCAAATGAGTGGCTCGACGGGGTCTTAAGACCTATGTGGACCTACAAGTACATAGGCTTTTATCATCCAAGGTGGGGTGGTTAAAGGCGGTGTGGTGCATCATCAACAAAATATAATGCCGTCGACATATGGCGCTCCCCATCGGGTCCCGGGTTCAAATGCGCCCCAACGACCTCTCCGCACGTTTTTGGGGCCGACGGATAGCCGCAAATCACTTTCAAAACCCTGACATTACATATGTGACGGGGGTGGTGGTGGCCTTGAGCGGGGCGTGGGTGAAAGTGTGGTTTTTCGACTTCCATGCCGAAATATCGGGAGATCTAGGCGTCCGCCGCCACTGCCTCACCCTTGTGACCGCTACCGGGGCCGACTCCTCCGTATCCCCGGCGCCTACACCCTCCCAAGGGGTTGCATTAGCCAACGCCAACCTCTTGAGAGAAATGTTGGAGGGAGATGAGGATGAGGATTGTGGAGAGGACGACCCCCCAGGCAAGGCGTATGCCGGCGACTATCAAGTTTATGGTGGTTGGACGCTGGCAGAGGGCATCCAATGTCAGCGCACCAAGGATGGGAAGGGCTGTGTACGCCTTGGTGTCGAAATCGGGAGCGGATAGTTACACGTAGGTCGTGCCGGTCCCATAAGGGGGCCTGCTATGGTGACTAAAGAAGTGAGAGGAGAGACATGGCGGCCGGCGAAGGTACCGGCGCGGCCGGCCGACCGCCACTAACGGGGAATATAGTACCGCTAATAGCATAACACTAGGTACTAGGATGACAAATAGCTACCTTGTACATAAGTACTAGGCAACTGGATGCTAGTGCTAACACCCCCCCTCAAGGTAGCCGAGGTCTTGACGTCGTCCTAGCTTGCGTCGAGGAAGGTGCCATCTTGGTCGCAGGTGTAGTGCTTGTAGCGTGGGTGTTAGGCCGGGTAGGTGTAGCGACATGCGCTCAGAGGAACGTGCCGCTACCGGCAAGTTGCCGATATGAAGCTGTTCCATATGTACTGCGTAGCGTACTAGTCTGACATGCATCGGGAAAAATTGTCCACGGGCGAATTAGCCGACGCATGAGAGCGACCGGAGAGGAAGGAGCAAAGCCAACATGGATGTTTGAAGCGTGTAGACACGCAAAAGCATGTGCGGGCGCTGCTCGTGTTGACTCCCCCCTTTCGCCGGGGGAAAGTTAGGTGAGCGTTGCGGCGTTGCCTCGGGAAAAAACAATAAGAGTACTAATTAAAATACGCACGGGCCGAATTTTCGCGGGTCGGTTTTAAACAACCAAATCCGGTCGAGAGTATCGGTAGGCTGAAGGCTAGGTGAGACTGAAATCTTGGTGAGGCGAGCGTGGCGCCGGGCGCTTTACACGCGCTCTTATCATTTTTACGTGGGAGATGGTAGGCAGGTAGGACAGTCGCGGACAACCAACTCGAAGGCAAAGCGTGGTGTCGGTTGGACGATGAATTACTAACGTGGCGCCGAGCGCTTTACACACGCTCTACTCTTTTTTACGTGGGAGTAGGTAGGCGTGGCGCTGAACGCTTTACACACGCGCTTCTCTAGTGTAACTTGGTGGAGGGCCCATAACCTGTCGAAATCGAAACGGATTGTTACACGTAGGTCGTGCCGGCCCCACAAGGGGGCCGGCTATGGTGACTATAAAGTGAGAAGAGAGAGATGGCGGCCGGCAAAGGCACCGGCAGGGCCGGCCGACCGCCATTAACGGGGAATAGAGTACCGCTAATAGCATAACACTGAGTACTAGGATGACAAATAGCTACCTTGTATATAAGCACAAGGCAACGGGATGCAAGTGCTAACACATGGGCGGATGAAACTTAGTAGTAGCCCAGAAAGCTTCACCCCGTTTGTCTTTTTTAACTGGAAGATAAGACTCGCCAACGAGCTCATCGTCGAGGGTCAACAACTAGTTGGAGCGCACACATGTCATACCAGCAACAACACCCATACCTCCGAAATTAGGCGCGCTAGTAACGGGCTAACGGCAAAAGTCATACAAACTCCTCACCGTTCGGGGGGATATTCGGCCTGCGGATGATGTGGACATGGCCAACAGTGTGCGAAACCCTATCCCATCTCCCCACAACCCTAAGCGTGGGAAACGCAAGGCATGCATCGCATGCGGGAACGTAACACGCGTTGTTTGCTCCATATGCGATACACTTGTGTGCTCTACCTCATTTACAATCAACACATGCTGCTTTGCAGAGCACAATAAGGGGCACTTGGGGCTCATTGACTGAAAATATGAGTTACGCATCTTATTTGGAATTACAATGTGAAAGTATCAGTTACGCTACAAGTGCGCATCTTTGGAACTTGGTAATTCTCGGCTCAAGTGAGCATTTCACCGAACCACGACGTGCCTAAACCTGCAGCCTACTACGTTACTATTGGACATAAAGCAACTCGGCTCAAGTGTTGTGTTGCTTATTTGAAGGTAACATTACGTGTCTCGTTGTCTCAGCTCTGCATCACACAATATCGATCTACTTCGCATTAATGTACTAATAATAATGTCGGCCGCCGATGTGTGTTGTCGACCGCTTGCGAACGTACGCGCAAGCGGACCTTTGAGCCAAACAATCCACAACAGCCTTTCACAACATCTTGGGCCATTGTATGATGAATGGCAAGGGAGCAATCTATGGGTTTGAGCAGATAGGGTAGTTCTTCGTGAGAGTGGTAGCATGTGCACGCTTAGATTGGGGATGTGCTCAGATGAAATGGCACGATTAGGTCAAGAAATGCTCCAAACATGAACCTCGTATGTCCAACCGATATAATCGAGTGTTGGGCGTGTACGGTTACGAGGATGGTGGACAAGGCGGATATTTTGTACGTCTCGCTAGGCGGGGTCGACGACTACCGTACCTGGGTACGGCTTGCCGATCTACAGTGCCCTCAAATGAACAAATATGGAAGAAAAATCAAAATTACTTACGGGCATATTTTAGACGGTGCCGCTAGTGCCAGTGGGGGGGCAAGGATTTGTGGTTACATGGCGTTAATCCTTAAGCATCGAAGAGACCTATGATTCTTCCGATCACAAGGGGCGCCCGGAGACATCAACATTTGAATCGGTGAGTATTGTAAGCAATTTCATTTCATTTCACTACAGTGGCGCTGGGACTTCCACCGTATTTCTACATCTAGGGGAACCTCGCCATCCAACAACAATGGAACTATGGCCTTAGGTACGAAGTCTTTTCTCCGACTTAACGGATCGGCTTCGTTCAGGGCTCCCGTGTGGTACGCAAGTGTCATCGTGCCAACAAATGGCTGCAAGTTCCGCAGGTAACAAGCTTGCCGCATGTTCAAACTGTTGCTTTGTTGCATACACAAATGTCGCAGTGTGTTGTGATTTGTCACAACAAGGAACTTAGAGCAACCTTCAAGGTAACACCTCCAATGCTTTACCGCCTCACACACGGTCAAAGCCTCCAAATCGTACGCGGAAGAGGTGTTGCCGTGCTTAGGTGGATTCAGCTTCCGCGTCTAGTAAGAGACTAGTTGAAGTCCTCCTCCCTTGTCTTGCAACATGATTGGCAATCCCCACTGTCGAAGCATATGTAGCCACGGTGAACATCGCGTCCGAGCTGACCTACGCAAGGACCGGACATGACGCGGAATTGAGCCGTAACTTGAGAGTCTCGAAGGCTTCCAACCATGCATGTGCCAGCGTAACCTAATGTGGCTGGGACTTCCGCAATAAGTCCGTCAATGGAGCCGTAAGGTCGCTAAAGTGATGAATAGACTTGGTGTAAAAGTTGCATAATTGCACGAAACTGCGAACCTTTTTTTGCGTCGTAGGCACTGGTTAGTTTGCAACGGCCTCGACATTTTATCGAAACTGAAATTTTACTAGCAAACACAATGTAGCCCAAGTACTCCATATTTTGAAGACCAAAGAAGCATTTTTTTAAGACACAACTTCAAGCCCTCCTTAATGAAACATTGAAGCATAAGACGCAAGTGCTCTAAGTGCTCCTCTAGGGTACGAATGTAGACATAGACGTCGTCAAGGTAGATTGTGACGAAGTTGTGCAACAAGTCGCGCATAATGCCGTTGATCATCCGCTAGAGTGTAGCAATTGCATTACATAGTCCGAAAGGCATCGCAACCCATTCCATCACACCATCACGCGTCTGAATTGTGAAGAGCAGTCTTGTGGACGTTGTCTTCACGCACTCGAAATTGTCACTAGACAAACGCTAGGTTGAGGTGGGTGTAAAATTCGTGTCTTTCAGTCCATCGAGGTTGTCGCCCACACGCGGAAGTGGGTAGGCGTCCTTACGCGTAATCACGTTAAGGCTATTGTAGTCAATGTAGAGTCAAAGTGAGCCATTAGCTTTACGCGCAAAAAGAATTGGCGAGCCGAACTCACTGTGATTGGGATGAATTGGACCATTCTCCACTGCGTCTTTTAGTTGTCGATTAAGCTCAACACGCTTTCCAAGTGGCAATATGTTAAGAATCTGACGTTAATTCGGGCGAGTTGTTTCGATGGGATGATCCCGCTATCGGCTTAGAGGCGGTGAATTCACTCGCTGAAATAACTCCGGGAAGTCGTCGTAGAGTAACTTCCTGGAGTCTTCACATTGCTCTACAATAAGTTCTTGTCCATTGTGAAATTCTGTCGGCTGTTCCGCAGGTGGCGTGACGTTAATCACGTAAAACTCAGCGTTACACCCCTTGCTTCGGTCTATCTTTCGCATGAGCTTCTGAACCTTGCCATACGACATTAGTAGACACTCAGGACGCCGATCATGTGTCTTGACCTCCACTGATGTACCTCCACTGATGCACCGTCCATTAAAGCACGTATTGTGCCGAACTGTGGGGAAGCTTGCTCTTCATCCAACTATAGTAGACCGACCATCATATCATAAGCATGTAAGTCACGTAAGACGTTAAAAGTCCGTTCAAACTCGTATCATGAGCCCGCTCAGAATGTGATCTCTCAAATTGTTGAAGACGTCACACGCTGTCCGTTGGCGACTCGAAGTGGGGTCTCAACATTAGACTTGTAAGTTGGTAAAAAGAAACTAACGCCGTACGCAGTCCTCTGACACGAAATCAAGCATCGCAATTGCAATCGACTACTTTAGAAATTAGCTGTCCACCATAACGAGTTTTTACGTTCAACTCGGTTTGAATTAAGGGGCGAGCTTCGGTGAGGTAGGCACCCACCGGCGGTGCAGCGGCGGGGCCCCCGAATGGGGGTGCGCTCGCAGACCCGCCGGCACCTACCTCAATCTACCGCGGTGGGCGCTGGTAACCATGTAGCCGTGCCATGCTTGGCACGGTAGGGGGCTAAATGAGGTACCGGTAGATGCGAAGTGTGTGATCAACAATTGTCGGGAACCCATGTTTGGAGGGTTTTGGAAATCAAAATATCCGTATACCAGCACTAAGATCTCCCGCTCGGGCAGTCCGATATGTTTTCTCGCGACAAAATACTCATTGATGCTCTCCCGATAAGGAGGCGTGGGTAGTGCATGTGTAATATTTTTGGCGAAGAGGGCACGGACGGATCGGCGGTGGGATGCGGGTGTTGGAGCTCGCGGCGGAATGCTCGGAAGCAGTGCTAGGGAAGGGCGCTCGCTCGATGTCGACCAGTGCTCTTGAGGTCGAGCATACCCGTCCATGGGGTGGAACTCGACATCAGCACCGAGGAGGACGGCCGCGGCGAGAGGAGCGGCACGGTATGGTGGCGCTCATACTAGATCGGCAGCCGCCAGAAAAGCCCCGTACGGGGGGGGTTCGGTTAAAACTTTCGTACCCAACCAACGTGGAAAGTTTTGAGGTTGGAGCCCCGATCCTACCTTCCCACCCGTCCTCTCCTCTCGTCGGTACCCACCATCGATGGTAGGATGCATCATGCGGTGTGCTACTGTGGTTATCGCGAGTGCATACCCCACACGGTGTCCCCCTGACCGTGTAAACCTCAAGGGGAGGGTACGAGCGGTATAGTACGGATCAGCCGGTGCCGGAAACATTTGGCGGCTGCCCGGGCCATGACAGCGACGGGAGGAGCGACAAACGGCAACCATGTGTAGCTATGGTTTCTTCCCCCTTACCCCGAAGGAAGGGGGAAGCCTAGGCTAGGAGGCGAGCTGCGACGGGAGGAGCGGCTATTCTCTCTGACGAGGGTGTGTGTTGATCACGTCGGGGCCTACGACAACCTCAGTCAAAAGTTTTTTTCTGCCTTACCCCCTTAACTCCGGTTCGACCGGAGTCGCACATGAGCCTAGGTTATGCAACCTTGACTCGACACAAAGGCGTTGACCAACTAGGATGATCAGCACCCTCGAGGGCGGGAGCGGGCCGCGCATCATGGAGATATCGACATAGTATTTTTCATATTTTATGGTAGCGATAGACCATGCTTGTCCCTCTGTGACTAATTATGATGTTACTGCCGACGGAGAGGGATGGATTAGGAGATCCACGGCGTAGAACCCTATCCTTAAGACCTAGATGGCAGCACTAGAACGCCTTGAGACAGCAGCCGATTTATCGGTACTTGTTATAAGAAATTTCTAGTTTGTAGTTTCGGCGAGGTCAGTCAACAAGGTGGAAGCGTCCTCAGGAAAGTGTCGTAGCGTAGCGATGGACGCTGTAGGTTCATTAGGTGGTACACGTACCGATGGAGGTTCAACAGATGTTGTAGTCGGAGTTGAATCATAAAAATGACAATCGGCGTCGACAAATCACCGGTGAACAAGCCAAGGCGCATGGGCAATAACCTCATGCAAAGTATGGTCGTATAGCGACTATCAAGTAAACACTTGTGCCATGGCATGGAGCTCTTGGTACCGTTTCCATTGGCGAGTGAGGTTTTTGAACTTTACCCACCTAGGTAGAACAAACATAGCCAACGTAAATGTAGGAGGTGTACGCCGACAACTTTCGAAATGGCGTGCCATGTGTTCCACCAACTCCTAGGGCGGGTTGAAGAACACAAGCTCCCCACTCAAGTCTCTCTCCAAGACAAAGTTACTCGGCAAACAATGAGGTAAGTCACCATGCGAGTTTAGATAATCGTTATTAGCACAACCTTCCAAAGTGAAGTTGAATCGTGCGTGCATAGGTTCGAAATCAAGGTAAACCAGTTTCCAATCAATCGAACGTATAGATGTTACATGTCTACGATTGTCTCTCAGCTTGCTCTGAAGATAACGACCATCTACTTGTTTAGCATATGTCGCAAATGTAGTCAATGGAGGTGTCGAAGGTGTACCTTGTACATGTGATAGTAACAATGTTTGGTAACGGTGAGAAGATGTAGCCAGCTACTCCAGTTCGTCCGAAGAGCATTCTTATTGCCACCATCATTGATGCTTGTTGAGGTTGTCGACCGGCGCTTTGCCCGTAAGCTCCGGGCATTGGAAGACACGGTGCCCTTCTTGTGGCACTTGTAGCAAGGCCCCTCCTCTTTATGTCCTTTACGCTCGTGAGGAGTCTGAGCTCTGGCGATGGCGTTGAAGTTAATTTGCACAATGTTGTGAGAAGTCCGTCCTTAGCCTTCTCGATTACCACGACGTCGACCACGTCCACGACCTGAACCTTCACCGTGCTCAAGGCGCTTTTTACCTTCGACCTCTTGGTTCTCGAGAGAGAGCTTCTTAGAAGGTCGAATGCCTCCATGGTTGTCCGATGAAGCTAGAACACCCTTAGCACGACCCAAGCGAGGCGAGTCGGTCACGAGGCCATTCAGAAAACTTTGTAACTCAACCAACGGCATGTTGTAAGCTTTCTCATGGGAGCGATGGGCTACAGCATGGCATGAGTTTGAAGATAGCAGTTTGAAAGTCCTCTAACAAAACTAAGGCACTAAAAGGCCTTTGAAAGTGGCTGTCGAGACCTCCGTAAAAATTCGCAAAAGGGATGGGTGTGGATGGCATAAGTCTAGGAACCCTCAGTAAGTTGAATGGGGGTTGTAATCGCGTCGTCTCGAATGTTAGGCAACATGGATGTCTTGCGAATCTCTGTCACCAAAGAGACGAACGTGTCTCGAATGGCTGCCCGTTGCTTACGATTCAGCCACCAGGTTTTCAAGGGGCATGAAAATTGAGACGTAGCCTAGACAACAACGTTGAGTCGGGATCGATGCCCATCATGACGAAACGTTAAGGCTGCATCTCCAGCCAATCCATCAACTTACGTGGTTCTTGTCGAGATTGGTAGGGTGCGTTGATTGCAGCCTTGCGCTGCGTCTCAGTTTCTGTTACGCTCATTCCAACGAAATTGGCTTTAGGGGCCGGAACCCCCATGCGTAAACAGGAGGGCGTCTCACCACACAACTGGTTAATGTAGCCTTTAATCAACATCCACATACGACCACAATCACTAGCCGTGAAACGAGGGTGGAAGAAGAGCTGCTTCGGTAACGACGATTCCTCCTGAAGAAAGACTTGTCGAGAAATTACATCACCTCGAAACGATTCCCACTGAGCCACGTAGCCGAAATGTAGCAAATCGTATTTACGTAGGTCTCTTTGAGAAATGTCCAATCTTAGAGACAAGCCCAATCTTAGAGAAACGTCGACGGTAGTCGGAACGACGTAAGAACCATGAGGGTGAACGGTCGATTGAGCGGTAACAACGTGCTCGACCTTACTCGGCGTACGCAGGTTAGAATTCACGTGCGGAACATGTGCCGACGTCGAAACGACGTGAACGAGATGGTACTATTCAACGGGTAACGGTACTCGAACATGCTTGCCACTTGCCACTCAACCGCGTAAGATCGTCGACGGTCCGGGTTACGCGAGTTTCCTCAAACAACTCACGAACGGCCTTGTCGACATGTGCTTCATTTGGAAAAATCGTATCGGCTGGAAACCAAGTTTTACCACTGCGGGGTTCTTGTTGTAGAACAAGTTTGATGTCTAAGGCTTTCGAGCCTCCGACATGCTGTGCAATAACAATGGAATTCCCGGGACTAAGGGAAGCCATGTCAAATCAAACAAGCAGCGTCGAACAATTCAAGCAGCAACGAAAACGTGTAACATGAAAGAGCTCCGAAACAAGTGTGGCAATATTCATGTCGAGACCTAACCGCTGACACAAATATGTTGTGTTCTTACTTGCTGTTGCTATTGGAAGAGGAAGTGCACATGGATAGAGATTAAAGATGTCTTACCGTTAGGGTGTATTAGTATATTGTAATTAAATAAAGGGATTGAATTAATGTGCTGTCACCTCCCTCCATTGCACTAGGCTTACATAGCTCAACCCTATCTACATTGCACATGTTCTCGCATGGTCCTCGTGCAATGCGATCCAAATAGACCATCGACGCGGCTCAACTGTCTCGGGGAATCAGACTATCGCGTCGTGCGGGTAGTTAGATTAACTGTGCGTACATGCACGTACCGGTAGATACTCACAGTAGATTAAGAACACTACCCTCGTTTACTTTAATGGCGACGAAACCACGTAGTACGTCCTTCCGGTGGAAAAGTACAGATTAAGTTAGCAACGAGTACACATTCAATGTTTTGCAATGTGCTATTACATGACAATACTCTTCACACAAGGGACAAGAATTAAACACGACCATGCGGGAGCTAGCTAGGCGAGACCTATTTAAGCCTAGTGCAGTGGAGAGAGGTGACAAACACAATAACTCATTCATTGTTTAATTACATTATGTTGCCAAGCACTAAACATTTAGACATCTTCAATCTCTCTCCATCTCTACTCGCATTTGTAGTTACAAGCAGGATCACAAGTATTGGTTTGTGTTAAGAGTTAGCGTTTAAAGGCAAACAGTTGCAATGGCTTCGGAGCAAGTGATCTTCACACGCTTTCGTTGTTGCTTCGTTCCTTCGACGCCGCTTTTTTGATTCGACATGGCATCCGTTGGTCTCGGTAATTACGTTGTCGTCATACTTCATGTCGGAGGTACCAAAACCATATTAAACATCAATAAACTTGTTTTACAACTAGAACCTCGAACAGAAAAATGTTGGTTTCTTGTCGGCATGTTGTCTTGCCTAACGACTCTATGCGGTTGTTCGCGAGTTATTCGAAGACACCGGTCTTACGCTGGGTGTAATGACAATGTCATGGGCTCGCTTGTTCTTATTATTCTTGTAGTGAGCGAAGGTGCGTTATTGTTCATCAATGTCAAGTGGGTAAGGATAGCTATATATAAGCCTCGCCGATTTCTGACGACGCGGTCAAATTAATGTGCAACATGACCTTTAGGAGATGGGAATAATGTAAGTTGAGCAAACGATATATTAACTGCACTGGAAATGTAGCGGAAAGAGTTTGGCCAAGACTGGAAACGAAATTACTCAAACGAACACATTCGTTTTAAAGCACGGTAATTTCATCAAGCTGCGCCAATAGCCTGCTTTCATTTCGCGATCCATGTAAAGTAAGTATTCATTGGGTACTGTATCTCTGCGAGCAGAAAAAAATCCAGGATTTGCTTCGCACTGAACGACAGTCCACATCCCTGAAACTCAGCCGTGAAAACCCACAGCAAAGACCACTCTTTTGCCGAGTGAAGCCATGACGTACTAATAAATCATCCAAGTTGGACACGTATATGCAACCCCATCCCAGACCAACAACCCCAATGCCACCACAATCAACAGATCTTTCACCCCACAGCCGTCCCTGATTCATAGTCGCACCACCCAGGCGTCAGCAAGGCTCTTCTCCCTTAATGTCACAGTAAAGAGGCAACCTGACGGCTGTTGGGGTGACTGTCCTTGCGATGATGTGATGGCATGTAATGCGCAGCAGCGGTTGTCACACCCCTTGACAAGCAGGCACGCGCCTCATAATACGTCCTTTGTTCGCACACACACACACACACACACGCACACATAGTTGGCCACTTTGCCGATAGAATCGTCACCTTCTCTGCTTAAGTTCGGCTCCTCCGACCTCGTGATTGGTACAATTGTTGGCGTGATGTAAGTTTGCACGGTGTGAGCATATACGGGATAATTAAATTAAATTAAAGGGTGGTGATGGTGATGCCCCTGCCAAAGGCCACATTAGCAACGCGGTCAACAGTGCACGTCAATCACATCCCCGTCCTCGCAGTCCAGCCCGGCTGGCGTCTGCTGCAGCCCGATCACATCGCCATCGAAGACCAACTGCACCAGCGCGCCCGCCTCTATCCAGTTCGATTGCACGGCGTGATCAGTGAACGCGTCGACCAACTTCTTGAAGGGGGCAGTCTGTTGAGGGGGGGGGGGGGGGGGGGGGGGGGGGCAGCAAGATGTGAGGGGGAGCTGAGGGCTCGGAATGACTGTGGTGGAGAAAGGGAGGAGGAGTGCTTTGGGTATGACGTGTTGAAAAGTAAGAGATAAAAGGGTTGCATGCTAGCACGCGAGAGGAAGGTGCGAGTGACCGTGCGTTCGAAGTCTTGGCGGGTGGGCATGGCAAACAGTCGGATGGAGGGGCAAGTGAAGGGTGAAATATCTCGACTGCTGTGCGAACTGCAACAGGCGCGCTCTTGCACAAGAACGTGCACATTATGGGGACTGCACTTCTGAATGCATACAGTTCCTTACTATAGTTTTTAGGTATCACCAAGACTTCTTATACTTCTGCGGTTGTGCTAGCGGTGTGTGTGTGTGTGTGTGTGTGTGTGTGTGTGTGTGTGTGTGTGTGTGTGTGTGTATGTATTCTGATGAATGGAGGAGGTGGGTTGGCTGTCTCACCGAGGCTATCCGCAGTTTGAGCTTCCGATCATTTCCAAACCGAAGGCAGAGCATGACCTGCAGTGCGGACGCAAATGAAACGCGCCGAGCTTCACACGCGGGCCGATGGCCCCCCAAAAGCAGTTCCAACCGCACAGCACAATGCAAACACTATCCCTATGGTGAGCAGTGTCACAGAGTTGCCGCACTGCCTGATTTGCATCGGCATTGAACAGGGAAGCGTAAACCAAAAAACAAGTGAGCTAGGGCACGGCCGAGAAAGAAACGTCCTTCACAGACATAGCACTCGCAATTTCAAGGGATTTGCATAGCATTCACCAATTTAATAAATTTTAAAACCTAAGGGATTTTTGTTTCTGGTAGTTGTAAATCGAAAAACTTTGGCATTCAG
>JAPMLY010000538.1:102500-187848 GCA_026401115.1 Tetraselmis chui
TCGTCGTCGTCCAGCTCGACAGCCTTTCGCTTCGTCGCCGGCCGCGGCTTCGAAGGACCCGCGCCGTCATCGCTCAAGAAAATGATCTGCGAGCGGTAAACGAGCCAGTTTCAAGAGCCCATAGCCGAGACAAACTTCAACCGGGCTACAGTGCTATGCGGGTGCGCACGTCGTCGTCCTCTGGCCGCGCCACCGACCGCGCGCCTCGCCCCGTCGCCAGCTGCTTCCGCTTCTCGCTCGTTAAGTACACGTTATCGTCCTCCTCCTCCTCCTCCACCTCCTCGTCGTCTCCACCACAACCGCCGCCCCCCGCAGCCCCATCCCCGCAGGAAGCCGCTTCGTCGTCCGACTTACCGCCATACCCCCAAAGATCGTCGCTGTCACTGGACTCGTCCGGCATTTTGCCCCCCCCTTTGCTTCTTTCTTCACCAGTCAACACCGAGTTCGCTTGTCCTCGGTTCGGCTGGCGATCTTACCCGTTGACACCAGTCGAGCCTAGTAAGAGCCTAGTAATGAATGTGCACACCGTGCTGTATGTAAAGCCACCACAGCAGAGCTGCAGCATCACCCTTCCACACTGCCTGGCGTCTCTTTCAACATTGACTGTCGGGTGAGCGGATGACCTGACTGGTGCCCACGACGCGAGGGCCGTTGCTTATCGGACCGCATAATTAAATCGGACCGCATATCGCCTACGGCTACCTCTATCCATTGCTGACGTCATTTTGATTAGTTCACGACCATACGATCATTTTGCGAATACTATCTACGACTATAATCACGAGAACCGTAAGGTTCATAAGGCTGGCCACTATAAAACTTCAAAATTTCTTACAAGAAAAAGCAGTTGAGGCCACCAAGCTAAAAGAAGAAAAGGGGAAAAACCTAAGCCCGAGGAACAGGAAGGCATGCCACAGCATCAGCACTGCCTTCCTGAAAAGCGTCGCGGAGATAGGAACCCAGAGTGCCATGAAGAGCAGCAGAAAGACGTTGCATGAATTCACGTCGCACATCCCCCAAAAAACGCCGAAACGGAACATAAGTAGATCGACGAACAAAATGATGCATACGGACATAACTGTCAGAGCGCAAGGAACGAGAGTCAGCGGCACCCATGCCAGGGAAGCGACGAAAAGCCACCAAAATAGCCAAGCGATCAACCAACTCAGCCGCCATCGGCGCCAACCGGCCCCCATCCTCCATGGCGAAGGGGTAGTATTCATGGATCGACTGAACCGAAGGCGTGCCAAGCAAAGCGGAAGTGCGGAGGTCCGCATCAAGTTTGCCATGCTGAGCTCTCAATGCAAGGTTGCCAAGGAGTGGGAGGCGAGCACCTATACGAGGAACATTGGTGTTCGTGCGAGCACTTGCAACCGTCACATCAACAACAAGATGACGGTGCGGACTTCGGAGCCATGAAGTCTAACCAAACCACATCCCCATGGCGATCTCGTGAAGCTCCCGACCGAATACGGCGGACCTCCAACCGCGGCCCTTAGTAGCCCCCGCTTCAAGCATGAACTCTTCAAACACGCGGACAATACGGTCGTGGAGTTGAATAATATACCAAGTTGAAAAATATACCCCCAATTCGGAATAAGAGGTATAGCTTTTTTCAAATAATATACACGACAAACATGCGAATCGAAATAACGAAGTACACCCGGACCGATATGGGTTTGAGCGACCACTCTATAGGTTTGGGCTAGCTCACCCACTACAAGTACCCGTATAGTAACGAGGGATACCAACTACGCAAAGTCAGTGGTGTGCCATCGTCTAAAAGAAGGAATCCAAGGACTATCGCTAGTACGCCACATGTTCACCACGTAGTCGGTATCGCTATCATGTAATCCTGCGCGGCTGGTGTTGGAGTGAGCGGCAGACGCATTCGGGCGGCGCGCGATCTATCCGGACACGCGCATGTTCGAAAATCTATCTCTTGTTGACTTGCCCACTCGGTCAAACAAGATGTAGATCAACGCCGAAGTCATGGAAAATCTAGAATCTGGCTTCTGTGAGACGTGTGCTGTGTGTAAATCGCACGTCCGCCGTATCTCTCGTGAGCCGGCTGACCGGAACGTTGGTGTCTTTGAGGTCCTCGGCTTAGACTTCTGCGGTCCTATGAGTGTTCCATCCTTGGGCGGACGGCGGTACAGCTTGTGTGCGGTTGATTTCCGGAGCCGTTTCATGCTGCATGATGCGGTCCGCTCCAAGGATGAGGCTCCCGCCTCGTTCCGTCGCATGTTGACTACCATCCGTTCTCTTGGGCACACGGCTCGTCGTCTTCGGGTGGACAATGACACGGTGTTCTTAGGTGCTGCCTTCCGAAACCTCTTGGATGAGTTCAACATCGTTGTGGAGATCACTGCCCCTTACGCGCATTGACAACATGGCCGGATTGAGCGGCAGTGGGGGACATTGGTCCCGATGGCGCAGTCAATGATTCGGCAAGCCGCGATGCCTAAATCGTATTGAGCTCTAGCGATGGCCGCTGCGGTGCATGTCCGCAATCGTGTGCATAGTAGCGGAGCCGGCGGTGTACCTTTCACCTTGGCGACCGGTAGACGAGCTGATTTGAGCTCCATGCGGGTCTTCGGCTGTCCGGCCTATGTCCACGTTGACAAGTCTCAACGCCGCAAGCTTGACGATCACGCGTGGAAGGGTGTCTTTGTGGGCTATGCTTCCGAATCACATGCGTGGTTGGTGTACAATCCTGCTACTCGTCGGGTGGTGAACAGCCGTAACGTGGTGTTCGATGAGGTTGCAGTCCTTTCCATGGGTGAGAGCAATGCGGAGCAACGCACTGATGATGAAGAGGACAGCATCCCGCGCACCATGTGTAGCGAAGAACGGGATACACCTTCGGGGGAGTCGCCGCTACGGGAGTCGCTGCAGCATTCCGGGTCTATGGAAGATGAACGGGACATGCATTCGGGGGAGACTCCACGTCCAAGGTATAATCTTCGATCCACTGCCGCACCACAACAATGCGTACCCAGTCCAAGGTATAATCTCCGTTCAGCGGGCGCTTCGGGAGATGGATGGACTACGGGAAGTACCGCGGCTATTAAGTCAGCCAGCAACCCGACTGTTCAAGAGCCGGTGTCATACAAGCAAGCGCTGAGGAGTCCCCAATCGGGGGAGTGGGAGGCAGCTATCAAGAGTGAGTACGACTAACTTGTATCTCGGGAAACTTGGACATTGGTCCCTTGTCCTGCCGGTCGCAAACTCGTAGATTCCAAGTGGGTGTTCAAGCTGAAGCGCGATGCCAATGGGCAGATAATACGGTACAAGGCAAGAGTTGTGGCTCGCCGGTTTACTCAGGAGAAGGGTGTGGACTACCACGAGACCTTCGCTCCCACAGTGAGGGTGATTTCTATTCGAACGTTGCTCGCGCTTGCTGCTTATAATGACTGGGAGGTGGAGCAGCTTGATGTGGTGATGGCATTCGTGGAGGCCGATATCGAGGAGGAAATCTACATGAGGCAGCCGGAAGGATTCCGTCACTTCGACATCAATGGAGAGGAGCGAGTGTGCTTGTTGAAAAAATCATTGTATGGCCTCAAGCAAGCTCCTAGGAACTGGAATAAGACCATCACAGCATGGCTAGAGGAGTATGGCTTCACCCAATCCAAGGTAGATCCCGGCATTTACGTCTTCATCAAGGAGGGTGAGCATTATGTCTTGGCGTTGTACGTGGACGACAACATCATCGTCGGACCAGCGGGTAGCTTCATCATTGGGTTCAAGTTGGCTTTCGGCGAAAGGTTCAACGTGCAAGACCCCCCGAAAGGTTCAACGTGCAAGGTCTAGTGTCTTGGTTGCTTGGCATGACAGTCGAGCGTGATTGTGGCAGCCGCACCATCAGGATTGGACAACAACAATACGTCTTAGATATGTTGGAGCGCTTCAACATGATGGGCTGCAAGCCAGTGGGCTCTGTTGAACGTGGTATGCACGGTTCGATAAGGAAGGTACTATAACTTGCGGTGTGCGGGTTACATGTACGCTACACAACCAGCCTTGGGTGACGGCTGGTGCTGAGACAAGAGAAGTGACTTCAGCTATAGTTGTTAGCTGTCTATACGCTAGTTCGTGATATCGTGCTCAGGCACTCTAGATGATGTCATGTACATAAGGACTTCTATCACAGCATACATTAGCTCTCTGTAACTAATCTACATTAGGAATTACTTACAACACTCCCCCTCAAGATAGCTAAGGTGTGTCTTGTAATCAGATGGAAGTGATTACAGAATTCCCTCTACGAAGTGTATCGTTGCATGGGTCCGGATGTCCCCAGGATGGCGCTCCTGTGTTTCACGAGTGCAGGTCCAGGTAGTGGCTGGGTCATCATGTCGGCGACCACGTCACCAGTGGTAGGTACCGTAGTTTGATAGTCCCCAACTGCACGTAATCCTTCACGAAGTGGTACTTCAGGCCGATGTGCTTGGTCTTCTCGCTCACCAGTGCATTCTGCGAATAGGCGATGCAGCTATGGTTGTCTTCCCATATGGTGGTCGTCCCGCTGACACGTCGACTGAAGATTTCCGAGAGCATCTGTTGAATACGGATGGCCTCCTTAGTTGCGTCCGCTGCTGAGTAGTACTATGCCTCGCATGTGGAGTGTGCGACGCATGACTGTTTCCTCGACTTGTAGCTGACCGTACCTCTGCCCAGTGTAAACATAAATCCCGATCGAGAACGGCGTGTCTCACTGCCATTGCCCCAGTATGCATCAGCAAAGCCTGTCAGTTGGAGAGTGTTGTCCTCACCCCCCCCCCCAACGTCAGGCTCATGCTGGGAGATCCCATCAGGTAGCGCAGCACCTCCTTAAGGGCTTGCATTTGTGCCACCGTGGGAATCGCCTGCGCAGAGCCCAAAATGCTAAGCGCGGTCGAAATGTCTGGTCTAGTGCAGACTGCGGCGTACTGCAGACTGCCGAGCATGCTCGGGTAGATGTCCCGGTCCGTGCCTGTGAGTGGCACGGGTGTCTGCTTGGCGATGGCAGCCAAGAAGCCAGGATCCATGGGCAAACACGACGGTTTGCAGTCCATCATGTCATGCTTGTCAAGCAACTCACGCACGTATTTGCCTTGGTCCAGGCTTATGGTGCGCGCTGCTCTGTTCCTAGTAATGTGCATGCCAATGATGTCAGATAGATCGCCCTGGTCCTTGATGTCGAACCTGGAGCGCACCAAAGCGGTGAATGCCACCCGCCAGGCTGTGTTGTTGCACGCCACTCGGATATCGTCCACATATAGGGAAATCATGGCGAAGACGCCGTCTGCCTCAAAAATGTAGATGCACGGGTCTGACATCAGCTGGCGCCAGCCTTGAGAGACGAGCCAGTCGCGAAGCATCTCATTAAACTCCCGGGGTGACTGCTTCAGGCCGTAGATGCACCGTCGCATGTGACAGACATTGGTGGTCCCGTCATCGAACCCAAGTGGCTGTCTCATGTAGACATCCTCTTTTATGGGCGCGTAAAGGAACGCCGTGTCGATGTCGAGACCGCCCAGCTCGAGATCACGAGCCGCGGCGATACTGAAGAAGACGCGGAGACTAGCAAGTCGGATGACGGGTGAGAATGTCTCCGTGTAATCAATCCCCTCGCGTTGGCTGCAGCCCTTTGCGACAAACCGTGCCTTGTACCGAGAGACAGCTCCAGAGGCGTCTGTCTTCACCTTGTAACCCCACATGTTGTTGACCACGCGGCGTCCAGCACGCAGGGGAACGAGACCCATGTCTGGTTAGACGTGAGAGAGTCGAATTCCAACTGCATGGCCGTTTTCCACTCCGCCGACTGTGGACTAACCAAAGCATCTTTGTAGGATGTTGGTTCAACACAGATGCTCGCGGACACTAGGGCTACGTCACCCACTGGTCCTTCAGAGCACTTGTGGCGTGGGTGAGCCACCATCATGGAGAAATTAGGAAGGGGAAAAATGTCGTCCATGTGGTCGGACAGGTCGGTCTCACACGAGTCAGTGACACACACGCGCGGCACAGTTGACACGTGGGCAACGTAGTCCTCGGAATGAGCGGGCGGGCCGCGAAGGCGAGTGGGTCTGTCGACCTCAACCACAGTCACAACGTCCTCTGCGTCCATGTTCAGATCTGTGAGTGGGTGACTGGCAGGGGCAACAGGGATAGCCTCTGCGTCGGCACATACATCGATCGACGAGGCGACAGGGTGGGATGACCCAAACCCGGGCACAGTCTCTTCAACTTGACATGCACAGACGTCGTGATGCGCATGGTCGCAAGGTTTTAGATACGATATCCCGGTGAGTTATGTGAGTACCCCACCATCACACCTCGGAACGCTTTCAAGCCGAGTTTCCGTCTGAGGCTATGAGGCACCTTAGCAAATGTTGTACACCCAAACACTCGAAAGACAGACGCGTCCGGAACTGCGCCCGTAAGAAGGGTGATAGGGACCCCTCCAGATGGACCAACAGCGCGATTGTATGTACGGTTACGGAGGTGGACCACCGTGCTGAACGCGCATGACCTCATGCTAATAGGCACAGACATAGCGTGAAGCATTGAAGACGCGCAGTCACGCAGAGTGCGCCACGCACGTTCCGCTTTCCCAAGCATGTGATGCGCGTACGGTGCGGAGAACTGAGTGATGAACCCCAATATCGTGCACATGAGCTGCGTGTTCGCTGCCTCGAACACCGAGTCCGAGTCAAATTTCAGGAACGGCGCAAAAGCATGTTGTTGGGAGTGGAACCGGGCATGGGTGTGCCGCGCGTCCAAGAGAATGGTCTCCAGTTTAGCGCATGTCTCATCCTTTGACTTCAGAAACCTTACCCACATGAAGTTCGTGTGATGGTCAATGACCAGCAGACAATACCTCAGACCGTAAGGGGAGGGAACACTGACATGACCCCACAAGTCACACGACAGATGCTGAAGTGGGGCTGCTGGTCTCTGAGATGCTTTGCGATTTTGAGGCACAGACGCGGCTTTATTCAAATTGCAAGACTCACAGGAGAGATCATTTACAGAACTAGGCATAACAGGTACATACACCGTATTATGGGAATGCTGAGCATGAAGGCTCTGCATGTTCAGGTGGCACATCCGACTTTGCCACAAAGCAGCGTCGCACTAAGCAGCAAGCGCGACAGGTTTCTGTCTAAGACTGTCTACGTGGTGCGAGGACAGCCCCGCACAGTCATGCGACCTCGGGAGGAGGTGCAATCCGTTCCCCGACGGGATTAGCATCCCCATTCCTGTGGTGACAAGCAACATGCCAGAGTCAGTGTTGGTGGGGAAAGAGAACTCACACCCCGAGTGTTTCTGCATCCAGCTGACGCTCGGCAGACGACTGATACGTTGCGCAGACCGAGAGGACAAATCAGGGGTATAGAGAGCATGAACGCGCCGAAAGACCGTTCGACCGGAAATCAGGCAAATGGGAATGCGAACAGTTCCACTGCCCTGTACTGTGACACCGACGCCACCGAAAGTGCTGCGGCGGGTCCAAGAATGAAATTCCGAAAAATCCGATCGAAATGACGTTAAGTTAACAGAGCGGGCAGAGTCAACTACCCAATAATCAGACAGATCTGCAACATGAGATGTAGCGGACGTGAAAGCAACAGAGGCAAAGGATGTACCGACCTCTGTGTCGTCATGCTCGTCTTGCATGTCGTACTCCAGGGCGTCCCAGTCAACAACATCTCCCTCAGACGCCACGTCAGCAGGTAGGTCGCTGAGGTGAGCAGTGGGAGGCGGCTTGCCGGCGTACTTCTCCGCAATCTGTTTGCGCTTGGCATGTGTCCAGCGGAGGACATCAGCATCTGGCGCCTTACAGGTAGACCAAACGTAGTTTGGGTCTCCGCAGGCCCCACACTTCATCGTGAACTTGGACTTCTTCTTGTCAGCGGTCCATCCGCCAATGCCACGACCACCTTGCCGTTTTCGATCCGCAAGGAAGGCATTGACTGCAATCCATGGATCAGCAGTGTCCGATTTCGCGGGAACATCGGCGCCCATATTTTGTGCCTGGTGTATGATGCTCCCCATCACTCTGTCAGCCGTCAGAATGAAATCGGTGTCAAAAGCATTAATGACACACTGCTTGGCCTGGTCATATTGCCCAATGTTGGAGAGACCACGAATCATGACGAGGGCGAGCACGTGGGGGTGAATTGCAGCAGAACCATCCTTCAGCTACAGGCACTCGTTCAGTTCATCAAAGTGCTGCTTCACAACGTGGACGTACGCAGAGACGGACTGACCAGAAGCCTGACGAACCATCATGCGGCCCAAGAGCGACAGCGTGCGTGAGATGGATTGCGCGTCCAGTCTCTCACACGGCATCTCCCATGCGGCTGTCCCGCAGTCGGGTCGTCCAGCAGGAACGCCCGCGATTGCTTGTGCAGCCGGTTTGTTTTGTCGGCAGCAATGAACAAGCATAGCGTGTGCGAACCGCTGAGCCACTTGATTCAGGGGCACGCTAGAGGAGGACATAGCCAGCATAGGAGTAAGTGCGGCTCCCTTAATGGACAAGAACGACAGAAAGTCGCACTTCCAAGTTTTGAACTCCCATGTCCGCGGCATAAGAGGAGCGTCCATGCGAAACGACCGGGAAAATGAGTCACCGTCGAAGTTGGTGGCCCAGTTTGCGGTCATGGCAACGAATTCTGGGTCGATCGTGGGCCTACGACTGGCGCTGCCATGGGGAGACTGCTCGTATGTCGGAGCAGGCACGAAGGTACTAGCAGGCCTGTACAGGTCGTCTACAGGTGGGTTCGCCCCCGCGTCGATAGCGACCGGATGGTCGCGCAGCGCGTCCCGACGGAGAAGCTCCGACTGCGTCCGGGCCTGGTCGTCCATTCGAGAGTGGAGCAATTGCAGCTGCTCCATAACCAGTCGAATATTGTCGCTGGCCGAGTCGGCCGACGGTGTGTCGCACAGACTGGAGTCGGCAGTCGTGTCGGCGGCCGATGCGGTAGGCGCCGGTTTTGATTTTGGCGCCATTCCAAGAAAAAACAAGTACCCAACCGGACAGTGGAAAAATCCACTAGCGGTAACAGTGCCTAACGGTGGTATACAAAGAGACGGCATGATGCCCACCGACCCCTCAGCATGATGCCCCAGGGTGTCTCAATGCACCTTTTCCGTATCCTCCACCCAGTGTGGGGCACCGCGACAGCCGAGGCAATAACAGGCAGGTGTATACGTCCGCTGCTCTAAGTTACGGCTGATGATGTCGTGCACCCTGTGTATGGGTATTCACCCTCACAATGCTCCCCCCTTCCCAACTCCAGTTTGGACATGTATGCACCCTGTCCACACGAGCGAGTGCGCTTGTGTGGTTGGCTAGGTCGTCGTGGCGTAGAGTAGAATATAGCCGTGGTAGGTTAGAGTAGGGTCGATGGTAGCGGGACTGTTCCGGAGAACAAAATTAAAAGGTGGAAAATAAAAGTAAAACGCGAGTAAGGTGTAAAGTATTAGTATTTATGAAAAAATGTTTGGCGTTGCCTTCGGGCGAGTTTCCAAGTTGCGCGCCGGACGACACTGCTGTCTCGCGTATCCTTCAGGTGGAGGGCTCCATAACTTGTTGAACGTGGTATGCACGGTTCGATAAGGAAGATACTGTAACTTGCGGTGTGCGGGTTACAGGTACGCTACACAACCAGCCTTGGGTGACGGCTGGTGTTGAGACAATAGAAGTGACTTCAGCTATAGTTGTTACATGTCTATACGCTAGTTCGTGATATCGTGCTCATGCACTCTAGATGATGTCATGTACATAAGGACTTCTATCACATCATACATTAGCTCTCTGTAACTAATCTACATTAGGAATTACTTACAACAGGCTCACCTATGGCGGTCGATGCTTTGAGCAATTGTGTGGAGACGTCGACATCAAGGTTGCCTCCCGGTCTAGTGCCGTACCAAAGCTTGATCGGCAGCTTGTTGTACGCTTCCGTAAGCACACGGCCCGACATCACCATGGCTGTTAGCCACCTTAGTAGGTACATGTCCGACCCCTCTCAGTCACATTGGGAGCAAGCCAAGAGGGTGCTCCGCTACCTCAAGGGGACCGCAGAGTCGGTGTTGATGTACGGTGGCGCACCCTCATCAAAGGTGGTAGGATAGTCAGATTCTGACTACGCGAGTGATATTGGCGAGCGCCGCTCTCGCACGGGGTATGTGTTCATGCTCAACGGTGCAACGGTGAGCTGGAAAAGTCAGCGGCAACAAACTGTGGCGTTGTCGAGAGCGGAGGCAGAGTATATGGCGCTGACTGCGGCCACTCAGGAGGCGATGTTTTTGAAGCCACTACTCCACGAGTTTCACCAAGACTCCGGGTCTCCCATCACAATTCACGAGGACAATCAGAGTTGTATTGCACTCAGCAAGAATAGCATGACGAGCGGACGCAGCAAGCACATGGACGTGAGGTACCACTTCTGTCGGGAGAAGGTGGAGAGCGGAGACATCGAGGTGCAATATTGTGCGACGGAGAACATGCTTGCTGATGTGCTTACCAAGCCATTAGTGAGTGCAAGGCACGGCAATTTGTGCAATGCCATCATGGGATTGCCTGCGTAGCAAGGGGGAGTGTTGCGAGACATGGTTTGGTTTGGTAGTCAAGTTGCTACACAGCAATGTTGGTCAAGTAGCATCGTGATAGTGCGACTGTGACTCAGCACAATAAGATGATAAGCCAATCAACAATAGAGAGGATTAGGTTGATGATGGTGGCAAGTTGCTGGGCGTTAGATATCATCTAAAGGCTCAGAATATACGTTGGCGTGTGCTCACCACAAGGTGAGTGCGTGTCCTGTGATAGGCAAGTGCTAGGCACTTGCTGAGGGTGAGATGACATGCAGTGTCACTCACCGAGTGTAAGCATTCCTTATCGCCCCCTCAACTTTGATAGGTTATGGGCCCTCCGCGTGTGACGCGGGTTGCTAGGGTTTGACCGGAGTTGATCGGATGGTGTCCATTAGGGGGAGTGTTGTGAGATCCCTATGGTGGGCATGATAATGGACACATTCGTACGTTGTACTCCGGGGGAGTCTTGGCCCTACTATTTCGCCAATAGTGGATGTACTTCGGGAGCCCGTTGCTCGGGCAGTACGGGGGTATATATATGAGATATATCCCCATCGGGTACCGACTTTTAGGCGCGGTACTTGGTTACGGCGTACGGCTCCGGACGCGGAGGTGCCGGATTCGATTCCCGGTGATGGAACTTTCGTGTAACCCTTCAATACACACTACGCGCAGCGTCGCATTCCATGAGGCTGATCGTCTTGATCGTCTTGACGAATGGCCATCGTCCACTCAGACGGGGCGTAATGCCTCATTTCCCTAGCTCACAATCTTTCCGGATCAGTCCGCCTCTAGTGCTCTTGATGGCCCATCACCTCAGAAAAGCATCCATGTGTATCCCTCCGAAAGTGACTCGACCGATGACGAAGCCATTGTTCTTCGGGTCCCCAACGCCACCCATGAGCATCACATCATCAGCATGTCAGCCACCATCATCAACATCTTTGCCACCTTCCCCGCCGCGGAAGTCAGTCACCCACTCTTCGCTTGCACAACCCAACATATTCGCAATCAAGACTAGTCGCGTCACCATACCTAACGTCCGCCTCACGGCTGCAAAAAACATTTTTCCAAAGCAAGGCTGTATACCCACCTGCAATTGCGCTCGCACGCGATTCACATGGAGATGCTCATACTTATACAAAGGCGATTGGCTCACCTAGTGATGCGGAATGGCTTACCGCCACCCAATCGGAATATGAATCACCCATTGGTCGCAATAAAGACCTAAGAACACGTCAACCTGCCGGAATGACGCAAAACCGTCATATGCAAATGGGTGCCCAACACTAAGCGGCAAGCGGACGGCAACATTGCTCGCTACTAAGTACGTCTCTATGGAATGGGGTTCTCCCAAGTCCACGGGCTGGACTTAATGAGACATATGCACTTACCGCGAAATTCACGGCTCTGCTTGTCATCTTCTCGCTTGTGGCCAAGCTCGATATCCATTGCGAGGAGACATATGTGGAGTGTGCCTTCTTCTACCCTAACATGGATGAAGAAAGTTGCATGGATCAACTTGAGGGTTTATTTCAGTGCGTTGAATAGATTGTGTGCCTATGTAAGAAAAGTATGTACGGCATGAAACAAACGCCGCATAGCTTTTATCGACTTCTCCACAAATTGCTTCTCACCCATCAGTGTGTGCAAGCTCGCACTAACCATGGAGCCTACTTCTACCACTTATCTTTGCAGTCATGAGGGGGTGTCACTTTTGCAATTAGGAGGGGGTATCTTCACTTCCTATCATGACGACTGCACGCCTTCCGCCAACGACGAATCCAACAACATCTTCAACATCATTGCTGTCTATGTGGGCGATATTCTCATCTATAGCACGTCCCTTGAATGGATCTCTTAATTCAAAACGGCATTGGATAGTCGATTCGACACCAGGGGCTTAAGACCATGCAAGTGGCTACTCGGCATGAGCAAAACTTACATGAGCACACTCTCACCATCCATCAAGGCACCTACATACGGGAGGGTCACTCCTCCTCCCGCCACCGAACTCCTCCACTCGTAAAAGTCAGATAGGAGAATGGAAACACTGCACGGACAATAGCCTTAAAGATACCAACCACCTCATCATGGAAAAATATACTCCCCTTGCAAGCGCACTCCCCTCACACTAGCATGGCACCTATGTGGACGTTATCCCCATGTTCACGAGCCGCACATGCACAGCTCACACCCTAACTCACACCGGCATCACTACACTCATAACCCGTAGAAATGACCCTCGACATAGCCCTCCCAACCCCCAACACGTGACACTACCCAGATTATCGCCCACCTACACATACAGTGGATGCACCGGCGCCCGCCGGCGGCGCAGCGGCGGCGGCCCCGGAGAGGGGTGCGCTCGCATGCCCGTCGGCACCTACCTCTACCTCCACGCGGTGGGCGCTGGTAACCGCATAGCCGTGCCGGGCTTGGCACGGTAGGGGGCTAAACGAGGTACCGTCAGCTGCGATTCGCGGGATCAGCGGCTGTCGGGAAGCCATGTACGGAGGGTTTTGGAAAAACATAATATCCGTACACCGGCACATGGGTCTCCCGCTCGGCCAGTCCGATATGTCTTTTCCGCGACTAAATACTCGCAGATACTCTCCCGACGATGGGGCGGGAGCGGCGTTTGCGAAATATTTTTTGGCGAAGAATGGTACGGACGGACAAGCGGAGGGACGAGGGTGTTGGAGCTAGCGGCGGACAACTAGGAAGCAGCGCTAGGGCACGGCGCTCGCTAGCAGTCGCCAGCCCTGCGAGAGCCTTAGGTCTCCCCTGGGGGCGAGGCCTGATGCTACGCAGGACGGAGGTGGGTCGCAGCCGGAGGAGCGGCACGGTATGGCGTCGGCGGACCTTAGGATCGCCCGCCGCCGGAAAAGCCCGGTCCGGGGGGTTTTTGGAAAAATTCCCGTACCCACCATCTTTTGAGGACCGGCGACTCGATCCCTGTGTTCTTCCAACCCCTTCCCTAGTCGGTACCCGGTTATCGATAGGCTGCCCAAGGCAGTGTGCCTAGGGTTATCGTAACGGCACACTGCTCGTAAAGGCGGCCCCCTAACAACGTAAACCACCGGGGGAGGGTACGGACGGCCACAGCGCGATCAGATAGGTGTTGGAAACAGACGAACAAAGATTTGGGGACAGTAGAAAATCTGGCTCGGGGGCAGCAGAGCCAGCCGGACACCGTCTGCAGCCTAGTTATTTTCTCTTCTCAGCCTCCGAAGGAGGAGAAGCTAGGTGGCGAGCTGCGTCGGGAGGAGGAGCTAATACCTCGGGCGGGGTTGAGCACGGATCGAGGCGGGACCGACGACGACCTATGCGAGGGGGGTTTTTCACATGCCTTTTCCCCCCTGGCTCCGGCACGACCGGAGTCGCACATAAGCCGAGGTCAGGCAAGTTCGCCTCGACCAGCTCAAGCTGAACAGCGACCCCGCAACGGCTAGAGCATGCCGCGTATCGTGGAGACTAGCGACATTTTATATTTCACATTGTATCCAAAAAACACGTATAGATCAGAAAATAATAAATACCCGGATACGGGCATGTTTTAGACGGTATCGTCACTGCCATTGGAGAGGTTGGGATTAGTGGTTCACGGTCTACCTCACGCTTCTAATCCTTCTATGTCCAGTTAGGCGTAGCACAGGGTGGGGGCCAGAGACAACAACCGGTTTTTACTGGTATTGTTGTAAACAATTTCATTTCATTCCATTTCATGGCTGCACCACCTTCTCCGCATATACCGTATCAAGTCCCTCGCCACTTATAAACAGCTATCACGCCAACCCTCCCCACCACTCCCCACCGCCCACCCCCACACCTAAAACTCTACCTTACCAAGAACCTCCCTCGGGGAGGGGGGGAGGAGGGTAAAGCCCCACCACACCTACGGAGAGGAAGGACAAGGAGACATGTCGGAATCGGGAACGGGTAGTTACACGTAGGCCGTGCCGGCCCTAGAAGGGGGCCGGGTGTGGTGACTAGAGAAGTGAGAAGGAAAGTGGTGGCGGCCGGCGAAGGCACCGGCAGGGCCGGTCGGCCGCCACTAATAGGGAGTAGAGTACCGCTAATCGCATAACACTAAGTACTAGGATGACAAATAGCTAACATGTACATAAGCACTAGGCATTGGGATGCTAGAGCTAACACCCCCCCTCAAGGTAGCCGAGGTCTTGTCGTCTTCCTAGCTTGTGTCGAGGAAGGTGCCATCTTGGTCGAAGGTGTAGTGTTTGTAGCGTGTGTCTCATGCCGGGTAGGTGTATCGACATGCGCTCAGAGGAACGTGCCGCTACTAGCGAGTTGCCGATATGAAGCGGTTCCAAATGTACTGCGTAACGTACTAATCTGAAATGTAGCGGGAAAAACTGTCTGCGGGCGAGTTCGCCGACGCATGAGAGCGACCGGCGAGGAAAGAGCAAAGCTAACAGAGTCGTTAGGAGCGTGTATGCACGCAAACTCAAAATCGGGCGCTGCTCGTGTTGACTTCCGCCTTTCGCCGTGGGAAAGGTTAGCTCTTCGCTAAGTTAGGTGAGCGTTGCGGCGTTGCCTCGGGAAAAAAATAAGAGTACTAATTTAAGTACGCACGGGCCGAATTCTCGCGGGTCGGTTTTAAACAACCAGATCCGGTCGAGAGCATCGGTAGGCTGAAGGCTAGGTGAGACTGAAAGCTGGGTGGGGCGAACGTGGCGCCGGGCGCTTTACACACGCTCTTCTCCTTTTTACGTGGGAGATGGTAGGACAGCCGCGGACAACCAGCTCGAAGGCGAAGCGTGGTGTCGGTTGGACAATGAATTACTAGCGTGGCGCCGAGCGCTTTACACACGTTCTATTCCTTTTTACGTGGGAGTAGGTAGGGCTAGCGTGGCGCCGGGCGCTTTACACACGCTCTTCTCTAGTGTAACTTGGTGGAGGGCCCATAACCTGTCGGAATCGGGAACGGGTAGTTACACGTAGGTCGTGCCGGCCCCACAAGGGGGCCGGCTGTGGTGACTATAAAGTGAGAAGGAGAGAGACGGCGGCCGGCGAAGGCACCGGCAGGGCCGGCCGACCGCTACCGATAGGGAATAGCGTACCGCTAAAAGCATAACACTAAGTACTAGTATGACAAACAACTACCTTGTAAATAAGCACTAGGCATCGGGATGCTAGTGATAACAAGACCCCATGCCTAGATTTTGTATACTAAGTCCTAGATGGCATATGCATGCATGCCCTTAGAGAGTATCCATAATGTACATGTAATTATTTGTAAAACCTTTTAATTTTCATACATTCCGGAACTTTTTTGACGCTTCGGCACGGCACTGTCCAAACCTCTAGCAGCACCGACATCATTTAATGACCCACGAGAATCTCCTCTCATGGACGACTCGTATGCTACACACTACCGCAACGTGGTTGATGCTGTGCTCTATGCGTCACTTTCTACCCGACGAGATATCACCGAAATAGTTAACATACTATGCAAATTCATGTCCAAGCCCACATACGATCTTAAAGAGATGCCAAAACGACATGTATGACATATCTCCATCGAAATATTAACATAGGTATTACCTTACGTGGAGAGGAATTGCGGTTTCATGGGTTCAACGATGCCAACTATCCGACCACCTATCCCAATGGATGCCGTGCCACGAGTGGTTACTTAGGGTTTAGGGTTTCAAACCCTAAAACCCTAAACCCTTATTCTTTATGGTGTGGAGTAGCCGTCATCGCTTGCTCCCGCCTTCAACCACTTGTGACATTACCCACAACCGAGGCATAATTTAATGCTCTCAGTATGGCTGTCCTATAGTCCATGCTCATGCGACAAATGCTCATCGAATTGGGATACTTACATGAAGATGCCACCCCAATTGTTGAAGACAATCATGCATGCATTTTTATGACAACTACTGCCATCACCTCCAACATGACTAAACACATGGATATTCACTTTTATTTTGTTCGCGACGCTCATCAAAGAGGAATGGTTAAAATATACTCGGTGTCAAACAAGGAAATGATTGTAGGCATTTTCACAAAATCCATCGTTAATCCCAAGTTTGAGAAATTCGTCTTAGATGTGATGCGCTGCCCTCTTGAATATTTATCGTGGATCTCGGTGCCAGTCTCCTCCTCAATCAAGGGGCGTGTTGAAGTGCACGAGTAAAAACTAACATTAAGTACTGTAAAAATGGCAGTTAATGTACTTTAATGATATGGAAATGACCTAGTATATTGTTACAATGGGTGATCAAGTGAGATGAGAGATCGGAACAGACAATCAACAAAACACGACCATCTGGACAACCACCGAGGTAATGAGCGCTTTCTCCTATGAGAGGTCGACAAAAGCTCTCTTGACTTTCTTACCATCAGCGAAAGCATGACAAGGATTTTGATATTGTGTCATTGAATACTAGAGCATGTTAGCGGAACATGCAATTTTTTGATCCTAGGCATGCGCTTGCACCTCGTCTTGTAATTCACTTCCTTATTACCCACGGATTCAACATTCTCAGCCTTTTCATGCATCACACACACCATGCTTAAGTGGGTAGCTTAGATGCCCCGCCCAACCCCCTCACAAAGAATTAAGTTTATTATTTCCGCTCTAGCGGGGTTTCCGTGGCGAGTCCGTAGTACCGAAACATGCCGAAATGCACCCGGGCATCTTTCATGTCTAGCCATATGCAGTTGGGCAAGCACGCAAAGACGCATGTCTTGCCCAATTACTCGCTACTTATGAGACTACCATAGCGACTCGTAAGATTAGTGCACTCTCGGCGTGCGCGCGGGTTAGCATATTGGTCGCTAATGTTCAATGTGCTACCGGACGTTGGCGCCCATATAAGCGCGCGTCAACGCCGCCGATGATCTCGCACCAAAAACTGACGAGAGTCACGCCAAGACGAATTTCTATACTATTATTGCGTTTCAGTCACCAAAAACTGCGAGCAACTTCACTCTCATGGCGGGTCTTGCGTTGTGGTTGTGTTGTCGTCGGGGCCACCCCGCGAGCCTTTGTTCCGGCTGCTTCCGCGGAGCTTTAGCGCAGGCGGCATTTTTATCTAAATTCGGCAGTGCGAAGAAAATACGATAGTAATTTATTAGTTCTTTCTATTTCGGGGCGCCCGCCGGCGGCGCAACGGCGGCGGCCCCGGAGGGGGGTGCGCTCGCATGCCCGTCGGCATCCCCTCACCTCCCCGTGGTGGGCGCTGGAAACCCCGTAGCCGTGCCAGGCCTGGCACGGTAGGGGGCTAAGAGGGCCGACATCTCGATCCGTGGGATCAGCAGCTGTCGGGAAAGCCATGTACAGACAGCTTTTGAAAAAATAATTTCTGTGCAATACCGGCGCCAAGATCTCCCGCTCGGCCCGTCCGATATGTTTTTTCGCGTACAGATACTCCTAGATACAGCCTTACTTTGAGGGGTGGGGCCTGTACTACGGCAGCGTTTGATGGCGAGGAGGGTACGGCCGGATCAGCGCTGGGAGGCGGGTGTTGGAGCTGGTGGTGGCTAGCCGGGAAGCAGCGCCAGGAAAGGGCGCTCGCTAGCTATCGACCAGCCTTGTGCCGGTCGAACCTTGCCTAGGGGTGAGGCAAGACATGGCACAGGACGGTGGCTAGTCGCAGACGGAGGAGCGGCTACAGGAGGCGGCGGCGATCCTCAGGATCAGCCGCCGCCGGAAAGCCCTGTACGGAGGGCTTTTTTTTGGATACTAAAAATAATGTCCGTACCCTGCGTCGAGCTAGTTGGGGAGCAGCACCAGGGCAGGGCGCTCACTAGCGCGTCGCTACGTCGTCCAGCGTCATCTCCCGGGGGGAGGAGTCAGCTGGGACGGCAAGGAGGACAGTCGCAACGGGAGGAGCGACACGATCTGGCGGCGACGACCCTTTGGGTCGGCGCCGCCGGAAAACCCGGCACGGAGGGTTTCGTTTAATTCCGGGCGCCCGCGGCCCGCCGGATCCGGCTACGGTGACCTGCCCCCCCCCCTCTTCGACACCCACTACCCCGACAGACCTTCATACTCCTAGGGGTCCTTGAGCGTGGGCCCGGGTGAGCGCGGAGGCCCCCGCTCAAGAAAAGGCTGCTCGGTGGACGCGCGATCAGAGGGGGGAGGGTACGGCCACAGGCCGGAAAACCGACAGGTACCCGGGTACCAGACAGAGAAAAAACCGGGGAAATGAGCGGGGAAAATTCAGGCGCGGAGGCAGGAGCGCTAGTTTTTCTATGTCTGTGTGTCTTGGTCCCCCCCACCTGTCCTCGAGGTGATGGGGGACCTCGACACGGAGGACCGCCGCGTCGGTGGACGCGGCAAGACCTTGGGGCGGGGTTTACGGGATGGAGCGGCGGGATAGACGAGCGACCGCGAGAGGAGGGGTTTTCTGCCAGCTTTTCCCCTCCTACCTTCGGCAAGACCGAAGTCACGCGGGAGCTAGATTAGGCTGGCCCGTCGTCCCTCCCGAACGCCGACCGGCCTAGGCCGGTCGACACCCCGGTTCGGTGGGAGCGGGCCGTGCATCGTGAAGGTCGAGCAGCAGCTTAGTTTTGCATTTCTAGACAAGTGGATTTATTTTTAGATCTGTTTTTTCTTGATTACAAAATTATTACGCTGTTACTGCTTAGGTGGGGGGACTGTGGCAATTACTGAGGTTGCTTACAGTTATATAACTCCCGAGGAACGTCGAGACACACATTGCAGATAGGTGTGCCGATAAGAAATGAACCTGGTCGGAGAGACCCGGGCCCAACTTGCTAATAAGTCATGTATGGCGAAGTAGAATGGCCCGTGAGACAGCACTCGGTCCAGTTTGCCGGGACATGTTGTGAAGAATTTCAATTTCAATTTCTATTTCGGTCTAGGAATAGAGGGACACATAGTGATATTAAACAAAAACAATAGTAGAAAAAAGCGATGGAATCCACCAGTACAAAAGTGAAAAGAAAAGAAGCACAAAAGCCGGTGGCCTCGGAGCATGGAGGCATGCAACATAACTGGCGCTACCCTCCTGCAATATGATGGTATTTATTATGTATTATAAGTCCATGTACACTCCTCCACAAAAGTCCGGACAAGATTTCGCGCCTTCGCAACTAAAATATGTAACCATGCGTCGATTTCATATCGGTGTTGAGTTTGAGCACAACCAAAGGTCAAGCTGCTTTCGGCCACAATGTTCAAACGATCATAACACACACAAAATGTCCATACTTTAAAAACGAGTACCGTTGGACGCGGCGTTTGAATGCGCGTCGACCGCATCTATTCCTATGTTCAAACACTCACAAACAATTGTTTTGTGAATGATTCGAATTTCAACAATACTCCGGCAAAGCTAAGCCGCATTGCCAAGTAACACCCGTCGAATCCATCTCACCTCATGAGGAGATTTGCGCGGGGCTTGTCGATATATGTCTATTAATTATGCATTCCTACTAAGTTGCAAGCCTAATTCCCGACGTGTGCCACGCGTGGGGCGGGAGGGGTCGGCACAAACACATACCCAAGCATTCCAAACACTACCGTCAACGTGATACTTCCCAAACGGCCAAATTGGACCTCGTCCCTAACCAAAGCCAATTGCCCTCGCCTATTTACGGCGTGCAGTATTTATCCAAGCCTGCGTCATGCAGGGACTGGATCCGCCATTTTTTTGTTGGGTTCGGATCCATGAGTACTTGATTTTTTTGGATCCGGAACTAGTGAGTACCTCTAAAAAAGGGATCCGGATCCCGCGATTACCTGTGATTCTAGGGTTCGGACCCCGCGATTACCTACTGAACCCTGGGTTCGGACCCCGCGATTACCTGTGATTCTAGGGTTCGGACCCCGCGATTACCTGTGATTCTAGGGTCCGGACCCCGCGATTACCTACTGAACCTAGGGTTCGGACCCCGCGATTACCTGTGATTCTAGGGTCCGGATCCAGCGATTACCTGTGATTCTAGGGTTCGGATCCAGCGAGTACCTGTGTTTTTGATTCCGGAACCGAGTACATGAGTACTTCTAAATTTTTTGGTTCCGTTGGATTCGTTGGGTTCGCGATTCCAACAAGTACTCGAAGTACTCATGCAAATTGATACAAATTGCGCATTTTGGGGGAAGTTTGTACTGCAATTTGAATTTTTACATCTCTATTAGTTCTATGCGCCTGCTTATGCTTGGATCCCATACAGTAGATACGTACAATTCACTTCCCATACTTTCTGCCCGCTGCAAACATATTTAGTACTTTACAGTCTATCCCATACAATTTAGCAAAGCTTTTGGTCCCTCCGGCAAGTGCCACAAGCAACGTATGTGAGTTTATAGCCCTCCGGCTCAAAAAAGACACTTGCCATCACAGGGAAACAGATTCCGATGCAGTACCATTTTTCACATATGATGTGACAAGTAATGCCAAATGGTTTATCGCATGGCCAGTGCGAGTCCACCAAATGAACATTAAATGCACAAAATATGGATGAAAACAGGTTTAAGACAACCATTTCTTACAGTTTGTATAGACTTGTGACAACCATATTCCTCGCTCATACATAATTCAACAATTACATGAGACTAACAAGGCATCCTCTAGGCTATCTTCCTTGGTGTTCTTCTTGAACGCGTCATGCATTCGCCCCGCTTTGTTGAACAAACGCTCGCATGCAGCAGAGGTAGCAGGCATAGATAAGTACTGCCGCGCCATTAAAGCCAAGTCGGGGTACAGAGCTGCATGTGTTTTCCACCATGTCAACACACAAATGTCCTTGTCCGTTTCTTGGGGCAGCTCAAGGTAACGCTCTAAGTCATCCTTTTCCACGTGCTTGGCTGTAGAGGGCGTCACACGCCCAGTCAAATCCCCGGAAAGGAATGCAGTGAAAGACTTACTCTTCGACGACATCAATTGCTTGCCAAGCTCTGCAGCTGGATAGGCACCGCCTTCTGCCTCGCTCTCTTCCGGCTCTGTGCGCCACTGCTCTCCAAATTCTCTTCTTGCAGCCGCCAAAATTGTAGGCGCAAAGTCTGGGCAAATGCCATTGAAGTCCAGATTCTTAAACCTGCACAATTCACATTTTCAGTTAAACATAGCAAATGCACAAGTAAATTTGCATACACACACACACACAGAAACACGTAGAGAGCATACAAAATAGGTACACAAACGAACACCACACACACATACACACACATTCAGAAGTAGATGCACATACAAGCCTACACACACAAGCATATAAACACAAACACATGCATAACACACACACAAGGACGCTCAGATACAATCACATCTATTTATCAACATTTAATATATTTATCAGGTATATAATAGAAACACATGTGCAAAATTTAAACACATGCACACACAACCATTACAAGGTACTCACCGAATGTCCAGCAATGTCGCGATCCCTATCTTGATGTAATCGTTCTCCCTTATGTTCGCGAAAAAACGCTCAATGATTCCGGCCCGCAGACTCTCCCTTGCCTCCGCCATATGAGGCTCCATGTCCTCCGCTTCGATGGTGTACAAGTCCATATCCCTCCGCTCATCTTGCAATGAAACGGGCCTGTGTGACGACAGCTGCTCTAACAAAGTGCCTAACATAGGGTAAACAAGTGATATGGTAACATAGTCACCCTGCAGCAAATTCACAACTTGAGCCACTGGCCACAGGATCGCAGCTAGCTCTCGAATAGTCTCCCAATCCTCAGTGTTGATGGCGAAGTCCGAATACACCTTCCCATCGTCATTGGCAACGCAACCATTGGGTACCTAGTATAGAATTAATATCTCAGTAAATGAACAGTAATGCAACTTAACAATAATGCAATGAAAACACCGCAAGACAGAACTTACTTGTAACATATACTCGGTAATTGCTTCAGCGTTCTGCACAAACCACACAGCCTGAGGAAACAAGCCTAACCAACGAGTGGCTGACTTGGTACTTGGCTTACTTGTGGGAAGGCCCATCCGAGTTTGAATCTCCGACAGCTTGGCAGCGCCCAAAGTGCTCCTAGAAAAGTGGGCACTCTGACCTTGCATTGCTCGGGAACAATCCTTGATGTGCGGCTCCTCCACGAACTTGTTGACACACAACTGAATGCCATGAGTAACACAAGTATGTCCATCCAATGCACCCCATCCTTTCTTCATGTTTGCTCCATTGTCGCACACCTAGGCAACCGTCAAACCATCTTCATTCACAGACATACATAACAAGCAAAAACAAAAAGCCAAAATCTAAACTAACTCTTACCTTACTGAATATTGATTCATACACAGTGTCCACAGCTTCGACGCCTTCCAAGTCGTCTGCTTCGACAAGCTCTCCCACATTCACTCCAGCAAGTCTGCGCTTTGTCGTTTGCAAAATATTCTCACCTGTGTGGGAAACCTTTCCGTAGGGCTCGCAAATAACCAAGCGCTTCATAAGTTGCCACGATCCGTCGATCCAATGCACCATTACCGCCAACAATGAAACAGAATTCTCCCCCCAAATATCTCCAGATATGCACGGCTTCAATCCGTCTTGAAACAACCCGTTCATCATGACTCCTGTTTCAACAAGTGTCTGAAACAAGCAAAATTAATTACCTTAGTTGTTTTTAAAGGCAATGCAGTCATACATTCAAATAAACCAACAGTAATTACCTTTTGAGCCAAGGATGCCATGCAACGCATTACCGTCTCACGACATGGACCGCTATATGCGCCTCCCGAAATAGCAGACATCACATCCTTGAGCTCTGTGTCCGACTCCATGATCCCGAATGGCCGACATCGCTTGACCACCCAAATTGTTATCAACTCGTCAAGGTACTGTTTCCTTTTCGCAGAAATCTACGAATAGAGTCAACAACGAATGAAAGGTCAATAACATGCCATCATTAAGTCAATAACATGCTACTATACAATCACAATGGGACATGACTTACCTCTGCTTTGATCACGGTGGGGACAGAGACATCCCCAACTTGAATGTTTTCACCAGTAGCCAAGTCCTGTCTGTACTCACCTTTATGCCGACATCTGAGGTGCTTGATAAGATTAGAGGTCCCTCCGCTGTACTTGAGCTTGACTTCCTTTGGACACAACTTACATACGACATACATGACACCATTGGGGAACTTCTTTGGCTTCTGGAAATGATTCCAGCATTGAGCATTGTAGATCTTCTTCTTCGGCGGCGCCAAGTCGTCATCCACGATGACCTCTTCATCGCCTTCGTTATCTTCTTCGATGACTTCTTCAACCTCGTTTGATGTTACAGTGGCTTTAGCTTGCAGTCGGTTCTTCCTCTTCCTGCTTATCCGATTCGCCTCTCGATTTCGTGCCTCCTGCAGAAACACAATGCACCCATCAAAAGTTAGTAATGGAAACATGAAATTGTAGCGAAAGAACAGAAAAGAACAGAAAAGCATCACAGAACAGCGATAACAAAGTGTCGACAAGCTCAACTGCAACGCTATTACTATGGGAATAGCGTAACATTTTAAGTAACATTTTATGTGGGAAAGCAAAGAACAGAAAAGCATCACAAAACAGCGATAACAAAGTGTCGACAAGCTCAACTGCAACGCTATTACTATGGCTTCGATAGAGCACATAAACAGAGACGTAAAAGTGCGGGCGGAGGCGGGGAGTGGGTGCCATGCGGCGCTACCGAACAGCACAGTGCAACAATATGCTTAACGACAAAGTAACCTTTTATGTGGGAAAGCAAAGAACAGAAAAGCATCACAAAACAGCGATAACAAAGTGTCGACAAGCTCAACTGCAACGCTATTACTATGGCTTCGATAGAGCACATAAACAGAGACGTAAAAGTGCGGGCGGAGGCGGGGAGTGGGCGCCATGCGGCGCTACCGAACAGCACAGTGCAACAATATGCTTAACGACAAAGTAACATTTTATGTGGGAAAGCAAAGAACAGAAAAGCATCACAGAACAACGATAACATAGTGTCGACAAGCTCAACTGCAACGCTATTACTATGGCTTCGATAGAGCACATAAACAAAGACGTAAAAGTGCGGGCGGAGGCGGGGAGTGGGCGCCATGCGGCGCTACCGAACAGCACAGTGCAACAATATGCTTAACGACAAAGTAACATTTTATGTGGGAAAGCAAGGAACAGAAAAGCATCACAGAATAGCGATAACAAAGTGTCGACAAGCTCAACTGCAACGCAATATGGCTTCGATAGTGCAAATAAACAGACATAAAAGTGCGGGCGGAGGCGGGGAGGGGGCGCAATGCGGCGCTACCGAACATCACAACGCAGCTAACTCGGGGGTGAGGGCAGAGCAGAGGGGGGGGGGGGGGGGAAACTCTTGCTTACCTCTTCAACTTTCTCTTGCTCGTTGTGAAAATCTTCAAGCAGACTGGACCAATTGCCTTGCCGCCTTACGTTGACCTCGGTTTCTGAAGTGGCGGCTTCCTCCGGCAGGCCTTCCCACATAACTTTATACGTCAACATTCCACACCTTTTTCCTTGGCTAACAATTTTCTTAACTACATACTGCCCTTTATTGCTATACGGATCTGCACCTGTTTTTGACTGAGGTGTCCTAAACACCCTATCTGAATTCCAAACAAGCTCCTCTTCTGCACGTTGGATAGCCGTCGATGACAAGCTCTTCCCTGATCTAGACGGTCTACTACTTCCCGCTTGCCCCGCCATTGTTGCTAACTATGAAAGGATTGGATGTGGACGGGCAGATTATGGTGGATTGCAAGCGCGTACGCACCGTTTAAATAGCCTTTGGGTGGGCTACAATCGAATCAAGGCTGCGGAATGACAACAATCAGGGCTATTGAACCAATCCTAGACATACACCTCAGCAGATTTGCATTGCCAAATACCTCCCAAAAAAACAGCGTGTCACTTCGGGCAACCACAGATTCGTGAGATACTCGGAATCGTGAGTACTGATTGGGTATCACGATTCCACGTCGTTTTGCGAGGATGAGGTACTCGCGATTACCGCGGATCCATTAAAGTACGATGAATACCAGATCCAACGATTACTTACAATAACTGGTACCGGAACCAACGATTACTTACAATAACTGGTACCGGAGCCAACGATTACTTACAATAACTGGTACCGGAACCAACGATTACCTACTGAACCTAGGGTTCGGACCCCGCGAGTACCTGTGATTCTAGGGTTCGGACCCCGCGATTACCTACTGAACCTTGGGTTCGGACCCCGCGATTACCTACTGAACCTAGGGTTCGGACCCCACGATTACCTATGATTCTAGGGTCCGGACCCCGCGATTACCTGTGATTCTAGGGTCCGGACCCACGAGACCAAGTCCGAACCCGAGTAGTCTCGTGGATTCGCGGCTCCTTAGGATCCGGATCCAGTCCCTGGCGTCATGTGGGTTTTTTCTCGCTTGCTTTGCAAAAACAAAACCCGTGCTTGCGGTGTGAACTTCCGCGCTCTATTCGCACACCCGCAAACCAAATCTCGCGCACTGAACACGGCACCCACGCCTCCAAATCCCCTCCCACAAGTCCCGCCCCAAAATACGGTTATGTGGAATATGAGTAATATGCAGCTTGGTATGAGCGCTTGAGCAATGCCCAAGCGTTGCGCTCAGAACGACTTGTGTAGCTTCAATTTCATTGGAATTTATGGGCTTAATTCGACAAACTCCACCGACAACACTCGCTTTAAGCTCATGTCTAACCATACCGAATGACGACTAACTCCTTACTCCCCGGCTCTCCTACCCTGGGGCGTTACCTGGGGTGTCATCGTGCTTGACGTGGTGAGAGGGGAGCGTGTTCAAGACTAGCTTACATTTAACACAATGCATGTCCGGACTTTGTGGAGGAGTGTGTAATGAACTCTTATTAGTCAATTAAGGATTAAAAAGCTTACTCAATTGCAATTATCCTGGTTTTTCTTTACACACAATCATGGTATCATACGCAAGATTGTCGATGGATACGCTCATTGCGATGCTGGTCGACGGATGACAAAGTGGATGGAGGAATATGGGTTCCTATCTTCGTGATGCTTTGCAGGAGGACAATGCCGATCTTGTGGCATACCCCATGTTCCTCGGGCTTAGGCATGTGGGGGTTTTCCTCCTTTTAGTCCGACTGGGTATTTAAAAGGGTTTGCAATCCTACCCCCCATGTGTATGGGATAGTATACCCTACGGTTAGTCGCACCCTAAGAAGCGACTCGATACACCTTTAGGACAATTGAAATTGAAATTGAAATTGAAATTATTTACAACATGTACCGTATGCGCCGGTTTTTCACCAAAAGCCGGATGCGTCGGCTGCTGTCTCTGGGCCCTCCCAACTATGCCATACATGGAACTTACAAGTCAGGGCTAGACCGTCAACCACCTATGTCCAACCTCTCCAAGTGTGGTCGGGGGTTTTACTCCCCCCCGGGGAGGGTCTGAAGCGGTTTTAGAGTGGTGTGCAGGAATGGCTTCGGGAGGTGTGTTATGCGAAGGCTCGGCGAGTGGTCTTGCGTGATTTGGTGCGGTAGACAAGGAGGAGATAATGCAGCCATTGGACGGTGTGTGCATGGAGTGTGGAAAGGATGCGAGATGTGTCGAGTCGTGCTTTGGTGATGAGTTTGTCGGGAGGGTCGGTGCGGAGGGTGAGGAGAGAGGTGAGACTTGCGATGGTGGATGAGTGCGGTGTGCCCGTGCGGCTCATGACAATGGGTAGGATGTCGACTTCGGTACCTGGCCAGTGGTTTCGGATGGCATTTGCGAGGGGTGTGTATTTGTCCCTAATCAAGCGGGCTGTGTGTGAGAGGTTGTGGTCGGTGCAGTATTTCCACTCCCCTATCTGTATTTTCCTGATAGATGAGTATCGGCGGCGGCCGTTGTTGTGGCCGACGAAGCGAGGTTCGAGGAGGCGTATGAAATCGGGTTTGTGCGCTGGGGGACGTAGTGCAGGCGGGAGGATTTCGGGGGGGAGGATAGCGGGGCACGAGGTTAGGGAGTCGGGCGAGAGACCTTCGTCTGCATCAACGAGGCGGGTGGGCAGGTGGGTGGGGTGTGGGGGGTGACAGTCAAGAGGGGTGTAGGAGGGGGTGGGGTGGGTAAAAGACTTGATGGGTTTGTTACCGAAGTCTGCAGTGATAGTCTCCCAGCGTCCTCCGTTGTGGCGTTCCAGGAGGGATAGTAGGAGTTGTAGCGCGCTGTTGTGACGGTCCTGTCTTAGGCCAGACATGGATGGGCAGTTACCGGCCATGTGGCCGTTGCTGGTGAATTGTCCACACATGGGGCATCGCATGGTGGGGTTGTGTGTGAGGATGCGGGTGTTGTGGACGCCCCATATGAATTCTTGTTTGTGGGTGAATTGGGTGTTGGTGAGGGTTGTGAGTTTCTTGTGGAAGGTGAAGTCGGCGCCGTCCGCCGCGGCGCGGGCGAGGAGGGCGCCGTGTTTGGATGTTTGTGAGAGGTCTGTAAGTGTGTGCTTGCAGCTGTGGGTGTGTGCGTCGGCTTTGAGGTTTGTGTATATGTAGGGTATGGGTTCCCCTTGAGTCTGTGGTATGAGGGTGTAAGGCCAGGTCCAGTGACCAATGGACACGTCCGAGCCTGTGTTGTATGTGGTGTTTGGTGTTTGACCATCTGCTACTTGGTTGGCGAGTGCGTCCGCGTGGTCGTTGCCGAGTGAGTGGTTGTGTGCTTTAACTTTGCCGAGATGTGTGCGGATGCCTGCGTCGCAGCGGGTGATGATGGTGCGTGTGATGGAGAGGAGTGTGTCGCGGTGGATGTTGTGCCTATAGGCGGAGGGGCAGTTAAGGTATCCTTGTATGAGACGGAGGGAGCACGCACTGTCAGTTAGGAGGTGGGTATGTCCTAGTTGGAGGCCAATGTCAATGCCAGCTAGTTCGGCTCGATTGATAGTATGGGAGGGAGGGGTAGAGGTCACCAGGATTTTGATGTTGGTGTCCGAGGCTGGGTGGGTGGCTGCCGCCCCGAGAGGGGAGCTGCCTCCTTTTTTCGAGCCGTCTGTGTATACGAAGTCCTGCCAGTTCCAAGCAAGAGTTCCTTTGGTGGGGGAGTATGTTAGTCGTGTGCGTTCTTGGAGGGGGTAGGTAAGGGGGTGAGTGGGGTTGGGGGGGAGATGGTATATGCCTGCGGAGTGAGGTGAGTAGGAGTCGGTGAGGTGTGGAGGTGGGATGGTGATGGTGGGGCTTGGGAGGTGTGTGTCGTATATAGACTCGAGGGTGTTGTGGAGTGCGGTCATGGCTGTGTGTGAGGGTAGGGTGGGGAGTGCGAGGGAGTTAGCGACGAGGTAGATGTCGACCATCCAGCGTGTGCCGAAAGGGGTAGGGGTGGGATGGCCTGTGTGTTGGTCGGGGGGTAAGAAGGTGTTCGCGTCGTTGGGAAGGGTGTATAGGTGATGTGTGTAGGGGGAGTTGATATATTTGGAGTGGCGGTATGGTGTGTGTTCCCAACGGGGGAGTATGAGGATGGTAGCGCTGGGGGTGTGTGAGGCTGTGAGGTGTGCGCTGGTGATTGCATGTTCCATGGCTCGGCGCATGCATTCGTGGTCGTATTCGGGGTTGGCGATGTTGGTGCCTTGCCATGTGTGTGGGGCATTACTGCCGCTGGATGAGAAGACTATGTCTTCGGGGTAGAGTGAGTGGTAGGTGTGCGAGTGGAGTGATTTATTGAGGGGGTCTGAGTAGAGTTCTGTCTGGATGTGGAATGTGTGACGGAGGGCCGAGAGGAGGTCCTCTCTGGTGGCCCATCTGTTGCGGGTGGTGGTGGCGGGTGTAGGTGAGTGGATTTCTGAGCGGGAGCCTAGGCGAGTGAGGAGGTTGTAGACCTCCTCTTCGAATGTATGGTCGGTGAGGTCGGGGCGGAAGAGTTGGTATAGGTGGCGGACGCGGGGGCCGTTAAGGGTGGTGACTGCGCGGCCGTCGGGAGTGCAGAGTATTGTGGTATCGTGAAGTGAGGGGTGTGTGTGGATGGCGAATGTACCGGTAGGGAGCATGTCGAGGTCAGGGTTGATGGGGTTGTGGTTGAATGTGATTAGGTGATGAGTCCAAGGAGGGGGTCCGGGTTCTGGCAGGATGGGTGTGGTGGAGGGGACAAAGCCGGAGTTAAATGCGGTGAGGGCGGTGGGGCCGGAGGGGGTCTCACTGATGGTGTCGTGTAGTTGAAGGCAAGGCGCCCATTGGACCTCGTGGAGACGGGTGAGGTCGTGTTGTTTGCCGCGAGCGCACCAGTCGCATTGCCATGAGGCGGGGCCTAAGGCGGGGCGGCATTGGGAATGGACGGCAAAGTGCGGGCATGTGCTGCAGGTGGAGGTGGGTTCTAAGTGCAGAGGGTTGTGACATATGGAGCAATCGGCGGGGGTGGGGGTGGGTAGGTTTACCGATGTGGGGGTGGAAGAGATGAGTCGGAAGCCGTCGTCCAGTTGGAGTTGTATGTCCCATTCCGTGAGGTGTTCCGGGGCCCATTCGACCATGTATTGGGTTTGTCCGTATTCTGTGTCTTTGTGTTTGGAGATGATACGCGTCACGTCGCAGGGGGGGGAATGGTGATCTGAGGGGGTGAGGTATTCTGTGTCTATGTGCGTGATGGGTGCAGTGGGGGTGCAGGTGTTTGTGACCATTTGGTTATGTGGTTTTGCCAGAGGGGGTTGAGACGGGGAAGGAGGGAGGTGTGTGTCTTGCGGGGTGAGAAATCGCGGTATGCTTGTTTGTATGTGTGTGGGTCTGTGATATGTGTGGCCCTGTCTCTGAGGGATGAAAGGAGCGCGGTGTCCTGGCTGGTGAAGTGGGTGCGGATTGTGGAGGCAATGGGGTTGGTGAGGGAGAGGGGGGGGATGTTGTGGAACATGGTTCCGGCGTCGCGTTGGGCGCGCACTAGGCATCTGAGCGTGGGGGGGGATAGACTGCCTGACATTATCGATTCAGTGGGCCAGTGGGAGTATGTTGTGGAGATGTTCTGTATGTGGGCTCTGGCCATGTGGCCTCTATAGCCGGGGGAGTTCAGGATTTTGTGGAGGTGGCAGACAGTGAGTTGTGCAGCATGGGCTTTGAGGGAGGGGAGGCCGTAGCCGAGGTCGGAGGTGGGCCGGTGTAGGGCGGTGCGGGGGAGGTTACGTACCGAGGAGATGGCGGAGCGGAGGGCGCGGCATATTTGTCCTTCGAGGGTGTCCAATTGGGAGTCGCTGAAGAGGCCAAGTTGGAGGGTAAAGTGTTTCCCGATGAGGAGGCCACGGATGACACGAATTCTGCGGGACTGGGTTAGTAGGGAGGAGGAGAGGGCGTTGATGAGGGATGTGGTGGTGCGTTTGAGTTCATGCCAATGCTTGGTGAAGGTGAGGGAGGTGTTGAGTTCGACCCCTAGGACGCGGTATGTATCCGAGGGGCCAATGGAGGGAATGGGAGATGGTGTGGAGTTGATGGTGATGAACTGTGATTGGAGGCGGGATGTGAGGAGGGTAATGTTGGCGAGGGAGAGGGCGTTGCCTGTGCGCCAAAGGGCTCCGGTAATGCAGCATTTTCGGATGTTGACGGTCATACCTGTGTAGGCGCTGAAGAGGGAGAGTTTCCTTAATTGGATGGCCATGTTTGGGGTCGAGCCCGTGGCTAGGCTGAGGTCGTCGGCGAATCCGTGTCCGGGGTATGTGGCTGTGGGTTCTGTTGGGTCGACGTTAGTGGCGGGGGGCCATGGGCGGTAGCCCCGGCTACCCACAGTGAGCCAGCGAAGAAAGGGTTCGAGGAAGAGGGTAAAAAGGAACGGGGAGAGGGTGTCGCCCTGTAGGGTACCTCGAGTTATGTCTATGGAGGGGGTGGGACCATACGGGGTAATGTAGTCTGTGGATGAGACTCCGTAGAGGTGTTCGCATGTATCTACAAAAGTGGAGGGCATACCGAGTTGCCTCATGTGTTTGAACATGATGCGGTGGTCTGCTGCGTTGAAGGCGCCCTTGAAGCAGTTAGCAGCCCAGGTCGAAACTCTATCCGTCGGAACCGCGTCAACAAAACCAACTACTTCAGCCATCCCCACAGCCGACTCCGACAGCGGTGCGGGTGGACGACTCGAGCTCGACGCTCTACCAGCTGACAGTAAACACCCCTCTAGAGTACATCAACCCTAGAGAGTGGTCAGAATTCGCGTCCCGTACGTTCGCGGACTGCCTACCCCCATCAGGCACAACAGTCCCGTGCCTCTGGAACCCTCGACACGACGAGGCCGACAATTTTTTTACGGACAACGCGAGAATTCCTTCCCGCGACGAGTATCGCCACCTGCTCTGCTATGGTGTATTTACGGCCGCCGCTAACGCGGCACTCGAAACTGCTATGGAAACGCTTCGCTCGGTCACCGCTACCCCCGACACAGCTTAAATTCCGTTTTGTTGTTTGCATGGTGGGTTCCATTGGCAGCGTGAGGGGGTAGGGCTACAGGTAAGTGCCGGGTAATTAGGGTATCCTCCCTGCTTGTCTCTTACCTGTGCACCGTTTAAGGCCGCTTCTTAGATGAACTTTGCCGCCATCCGCGAAAGATGAGTGGGTTCCATTGTTGTTCTGTAATAAAGTGCATAACTCGTGCCACCCTGGCACTTTCGGTCATTCGCAAATCGCCAGCGCGGCAGGCCAGGGTGCGGTTACCCCGAACCCCTCCCGGAAACGCTGTGACCCCTGACGCCGGACTTCCGGCCTGTTCCCGCGCGCTGACTTCCCTTACTGGCCTTTCGGTCCCCTAACCCGCAACACCCCACAGCGACGCACGAATCACCGATCGCAAAGCTTCCTGGTGCCCCCTTCTACCTAGAATCAGGTAAGCCCCCCCCCCCCCCCCCCCCCCCCCCCCCGGCTTCACTTTTCAAGGCATTTCTGACCGGCGATCTTGGCCAGCAGAACTTGTCCCTGCTGTGTTTTCGCCGGGAAAGCAGCAGCACTAGACTGAAAATGCAGCTGTAGCGGGGGCCAAACTGAAGCGTGACGCCGTCAAAGGAGCCAGCCCACGAGCTTCTTCCTGAATAAGATTTGGGGGGGGGGGGGGGGGACGGGCGGCTGAAGGCGTGGTTTCTGTTATTGCACTTCCTGTTCCGCTGATCTCGCCCCGGCGGCCGAGTAGCACACTCGCACCGTAGCACTGCTCAACGCGCTGTGACCAGCTATCGACTCCGCCGCTTGGAGACGCAACCCCTCGTTCTAAGCACTGCCAGTACGTCTGTCTGATCTCATGCGAGAAAGAACGAGGGGTACTGGCAGTGCTTGGAGATGGGGTTGCGTATTCAAGCGGCGGAGTGAACAGCGGGTAATAGCGCGATGGTCAGTGCTACGGTGCTAGTGTGGTACTCGGCCGCCGGGGCGAGATCAGCGGAACAGGAAGTGCAATACAGAAACCACGCCTTCAGCCGCCCCTCCCCCCCCCCCCCCCAAATCTTATTCAGGAAGAAGCTCGCGGGTTGGCGATATCGGGGATACTCGAGTCGGCGATATAGAGGCCGATACCACTTTTTGCCGGATCTTCGGTCTGACGCAATTTCGCGTTCTCAGAAACAAAAGCTCCCCTGACACTTGCTAACCACGAATTTCCACAGTCCCGGATTGTGCGACCTAGGCGTGATGGGGTGGGCGACTGAGGTGGCGAGCGAGGGGCACTTCGGCGCGGCGATGCGGTTTTTTGAGGAGCTGTCGTTGGCGGGGCTGGGACAGATCCCGGGACTGTCTCCCCAGCATGCCGAGCAGCTGGCGTCCTACGTCCCTCTCACCTTCTTGCTTTCCCTCTACCTCCTTGTCGTATACCTGGTCCTGTCGTTGGTGTACGGCGAGTCGGGCGCCGTGCCTGACTTGTCTGTGGAGGCCACCGAGTTCGAAGGCTGCGATTCCATCGACGCGCCCAAGTACGACCCCAACACGCCGACACAGCCGGGATCCATCCCCTGCTACGACCCAGGCACCATGCAATACTTGGGAGAGGTAAGCCTATCCCAGCACGCATCTCTGTCGTGCAATCATTTTTGTCTGCTGATGGCAGTCGATACGAGTCGGGAAACGAATCATATCGAGTTTGGTTCAATTTTGATTTATTTATTGAAATTATTTTTAGAGGGGAGGCGTAGTCTCCTACTCTCCTCTATGAGGGGCCATAGCTTTGTTGGAAAAATACGGTGGTAGAGGGGACCGAGGCAGCTGGGACAACGGAACTCTCTGCTAATGGCGGTGTTAAGTGGTTTACAAGGTATTAATTTCGATTTATTCGGATATCATTTCTCACCACACTCAACCCTCCCTTTGCATGCTTTGCGGATGAGGGCTCAGCCAGTGGCCTTTTCTACCACACAGCACTTCCTACGCATAATTGGTGTTGTGCTGTGGAATGGTATAATATGATATGGAAGCGAAAGTGAATTAGGTTCTCTGCATTGCACTAAACTGTTTCTTAATTCGACATACAAACTCAAAAAGACATACCAATGTGCGTCTTTGTGTCATTTACTCGCAAGTGCCCCCCCCTTCCTGACCCCCTGCTCCCTCTCTCCTGTTCCTGTTCCCAATGGGGCGTCGCAGATGCCGGCAATGGGGGCAGAGGAGGTGAAAGCAAAGATAGCAGCAGCGCGAGTGGCGGGCCGAAGCTGGCGCACCTCCTCCTTTGCGGAGCGCCGAAGGCTGCTCAAGACGCTGCTCAAGTTTATTCTGCGCGAGCAGCACACCATCTGCCGCGTGGCCGCCCGCGACTCGGGCAAGGCGATGGTGGACGCCGGGTTTGGGGAGCTCATCGTCACGTGTGAGAAGATCAAATGGCTGCTCGCGGTGCGCCGTCCCACGTCGCATGCCAACCCTAGCGGTTAGTAGGGTTTAGGGTTTTTTTGCATAGTAATCGATGCATTTTGATATTAGGGTTAACACAATCGTGAGAAAGTACCTCCCATGGTTTAGGGTTTTGCATCACGCTTACTCTCAATTTATTGCAGAGTTATACACCGCAAGGGGGGCATAGTTAAGGGTTTCAGATTTGGTCGCACGCCGTGTAGGGGTGGTTTCAGTTTTCAGGGTATGGTACTGCAATGGGTATCTTTTATTTGTCGATGAGACGTATTATCCCAATGAGCGCGATTGCGGCTTTGTACTCCAGGGTGCATATTCTGTGGTTTATGATCCTACACCATAGCGGTATGTTTTAGGGCTCTGGGATGTATGGCAAAGTCCTTTTCCTTCCATAGTTTGCACTTAGTGTGTGAAGGTTTAGGGTTTGCAGTAGAATGTTCGCCTTGAGCAGCAGCATTCCACCTGACTGCCGTTTCCGTGGTGGCTGAGCTCGGTTGAAGCTGGACGGGGCAGTGACGGAGGTATCCTGGTGCGCAGGAGGGCGAGAAGTGGCTGAAGCCGGAGCGCCGGAGCGCGGGAATCATGATGTTTTACAAGGCTGCCCGTGTGGAATACCACCCTGTGGGCGTAGTGGGCGCCATCGTGCCCTGGAACTACCCCTTTCACAACGTATTCAACCCGCTCACTGCCGCCGTGATGGCCGGAAATGCCATCGTGATCAAGGTGCAGCCTGCCGTCTGCTTTGTGTTTGCATGGAAAACAATTATATTTTTGAATCTCTGTGTTCATGTGCGTGTGTGTTTGATGTGTGTATGTGTGTGTGTGTGCGTGTGCGTGTGTGTGCGTGTGTGCTGTGTGTACGTGTGCGTATGGGTGCGTGTTTGTGTATTTATGTGTGTTCGTGTCAAGCATTTGCACTGTGATATACCTATTGCGAATGAGCATCTAGCCGCACGTAGCACTCATTTTGCATCCACGAACTACATGATGTATTTCGAATTATTTCAACTGGCACTCGCATGAGCAGCTGAATAGTGATGCCAAGTCTGTTACGATGATGTCTCTGGGCAGTGGTCGTTATTTTGCAGGTGTCAATGAATGCGAGCTGCTGGTCAGGCGACTCTTTGCCTGGCGCACTGTTATATCGTTTTGAATGCTGTCTAATGTTTGTTTAATGTATGTATCTTTTCCATACCTATAGCCGCGCAAAACCTATGGCTCGTTGTGTTGTTGGTTTTGATACAGATGAAATTCCATTGTGAGACAATGATGCAGTGCTGGCACGTTTAATTTGTAAATGGTGTATTATGAATGCGAGTGATGATGCTTCCACACTTACACACTAAATTATAAGCATTCACTGCTACTCCCACAGGCCCTCCCCCCTTTAGTTTTACTTCCCCACCAACCCACCCTCCCCCCTTTTCTCCTCCCTACTTCCCACCAGGTCAGCGAGCACGCCTCCTGGAGCACCAAGTACTATGGCCGTGTAATCGCCGCGGCGCTGAAGGCCTGCGACGCACCCGCCGACCTTGTCCAAATCGTGACCGGCTACGGCGAGGCTGGGCACGCACTCGTCACCGGCGGTGTGGATAAGCTCATCTTTGTTGGATCCACTGCGATCGGGAAAAAGGTAGGATTCCTTCCCTCAAAAGTGAAATATCTGAGGATGATGTGCGTTAGGGTCACATAAATGGTCAGTGTGAAGGTGAATGTCGATCCAAGTTTATTTGGTCTCGCGCAGTGGACAGACATGCATGGGCCCCTCGACATATGTCAGTGCAGAGAGATATGCCATCCACTCACACAAGATGTGAGGGGTGTAGAGATTCAGACTGTATTGTAGTTCGCAACCTGTTTTCGTGTGTGCTTGTAGTGTTATTGAGAGGCGCCTCCTGCATGCGCTGCCTTTTCTCCTCTGTCGTGCAGGTCATGGAAGCGGCGGCCTCCACGCTGACCCCTGTCGTGCTAGAGCTGGGCGGGAAGGACGCGTTCATCGTGTGTGACGATGCAAACCTGAAACAGGTATGGCCTGCGCGAGTTCTTTCGATGATAATTGGTTCCAGTCATGTGTGTGTGTGTGTGTGTCTGTGTCTGTGTCTGTGTCTGTGTCAGAAGAGACGTGTCACCGTAACTTCTCTTCTCTTCTGTGTATTTCATTCATGTTTTGTCAAAGTCTGTTTCTTTTTCGAAATCTAATCTCATTTTTTCTTTTTCAAATTAGGTTGACAAGAGAAACCCAACCCTCAAGCAAACCCCGTTTGACTCCTCTAACTGCTCCTGTATGGCCGCTCGCCCATCATCCTTCCCGCTGTTCAGGTCGTCCCCACTGCCCTCCGCGGAACGTTTCAGTCTTGTGGGCAGAACTGCGCGGGTGCGGAACGCTTCTTTGTGCACACAAAGGTAACGGCACCTGGTGTGTGCCAGGAACGATCCGCCACACACACACACACGCCAACACGCCCGCGTACATATATACGCACTCGCACGCACGCACGCACACACACACACACACACACACACACACACACACACACAAGTTATCTCATCACGCATCATTTTTTTTAATGTTCTGTAAATTATTGAAATGGTTTTTGCGTTTGGTAGATACTCTCCTGCCCATATCACCAGAGTTATCACCCATGGTCCCATTCTCCCTTGATTTGTCTTAGAAAATATTGTGATGAACGTGGCTAGATTTTCCTCTTCTGACCATATTCCATGCCTCCCCCCCCACCCACCCCCTCCGCGCCCCGTCCGCCAAACAGATTTATGCAAAGTTTGTGGAAAGAATTGTGGAGGCAGCCAAAAAGATTCGTCAGGTAAGGGTAAAGTACATTACAGCCCGTACATGAAATGCGGATTGGCTTTATTGTTTCAGTAGAAAATTTGGGGTGGTGGTCCGTGAGCGCGGCCGTTTGGAGACGCTGACGTGGGCGATGCTCAGGGCCCTGCCTTGGGGAGTGCCACCGTGGACTGCGGAGCCATGTGTATGCCGGGGCTCACTGACAAGGTTCTCCCGTCCATTGCCACACACTTCTCCCATCACAACTTGAAGTGGATTTTGCATATATATTTTTAGAGTTAGGTTGTGTTTTCTCTACCACACAAGCAGCCCTCACAGCTCTGCTACATCATTGCGCATACCTTGCTCGTATGACCTTGCTCGCCGGTTCCCGCTGCTGCTTCCCTTCAGATTCAGGAGCTGGTGGATGACGCGAAAGAGAAGGGCGCGCGGGTGTTGGTGGGCGGCAGCCCGGGCGACGACCAGTTCTACCAGCCCACCGTGCTGGTGGATGTGACGCCGGCGATGCGCATCTGGAGCGAAGAGGTTTTCGGTCCCGTGCTGACAGTGATAAAGGTCGAAAACGACAGCGAGGTGCCTTCCACTCCCCTTTCCCCCCTTTTCCTGAATCAGCTAACGCCGTTTCAATAACCCAACTTCTTTCGGGTGGGTTTTCTTGCAGCGTCCAGCAGCTACAGCGAGCTGCCGATTAGCCTCATATCTTTCCTCAAGTCTTCCTCGTCGTCACCACATCCTCGCCTTAATAAACGTGTAATGACTCGGGGCAGTTTTCTTCTTCCGTATCTTTGTTACCGGGCGATTTGTCTCAGTCTTTGCCCTTGTATTATGTGTTTTTGTGTGTGGTCCGTAACCCTCAGTTCTTCTGACTACGAATGGCGTATCCGCTCTCATTGCGTCGATCGCGTACGCTCCAGAAGTTTTCCCTGAAGCAAGATTTTCAGAATACCGGAGGGTTTTGGTTATGCTGAATCTATATCCCTGCCATTGCTGACCTACTCTACCCATTGTGTTCCCCGTTTACATTGGGTGTGAGCCAAGTCGGGTACGCAATGGACCCGTTATTTTTTACTTCCGTTAACGTTCAGGGCTAGCAGGGCAAAGTTTACTGCTGCGATTAGTTTGAGGTTGCTGTTATGATTGTGTAGCGCTGGTCAAACAGTACGCATGCTCTATATGCCCGAAATTGTTTTGGATTATTTGCGGTTTCTCTATTTTCTTTTTACCTTCATTCCAACTGTAGAGTGAGCTCAACTTCCAAAACCCATGTTGGCTTCGCGGATGTAGTGTGACCTATGATGTAGACTTTAAGCCCAAAGCGCTGTAACTCGGATACAAAATAGGCGAATTTCGGCCCCCCTTACAATGACACTTTTGGGATAGATAGGCTCATAGTTCGTGCTACGATTGCATACGTTTTTCCCTCTCTGATACCCTGTCGTTTTGGAGCTGACCATTCATAGGGAAGTAAGCCCTGACATTCGCCGCGTTACTCTTATGCACCCGATGCTTCCTCCAGTTCGCTCACAGAGTGCGCTCCCCCCCCCCCCCCCCCCCCCCCCCCCCCCCCCCCCCGCGCCCATTCACCCGCCCCCTTACTCTTTTCCTCACCAGGCGGTGAAGCTGGCCAACGATTGCCCCTTTGGCCTCGGCTCCAACGTGTTCTCTACCGACATCCGCCGCGCCAACGAGATCGCGCGCAACCTGCGGGCCGGCATGACCTCCATCAACGACTTCGCCACCACCTACATGTGTCAGGTGTGCCGCCTCCCACCCGCTTGCCCTTCCCTGTGTGGGCCATTCCCTGTCGTCACGGGCAAAACGAATCGAAGCTAAGAATCGCCGTAAATTTTTCATACCTGCTAATGAAATTTTCAACCATGCAATTATTTCCCCCAGCAAAATTGAAACAAACTTGTTTCTGGAGACTCAAAAACGAGTTTGCTCTGCACTCAAAAAACACATGTTTTTAGTACATGTTTACACTAACGCACACAAATTTTTTTTCCACATATTCGCTTCAACATGCACGTGCTTGTGGATTATGTTCGGTACTCGTTCTTCAAAACATTTCAAGGCAGTGCAGAAATTATACATCGATGTGGATTGTAGTCAATTGTGTCGCATGCGTCGGCGTCTTCCTATTTTTTTCTGCTCTCGTTTGTAACCCTTTGCGTATGGCCTTCTCTCCCCCAGTCCCTTCCGTTTGGCGGTGTGAAGGAGTCTGGCTTTGACCGCTTTGCGGGCGTTGAAGGCCTCCGCGGGCTGTGCATCCCCAAGGTAACCGCACCCGCTTCACCCCTCCCTCCGGCCTAACACACATTGTCATGCATAGACAGGGATATATGTGATTACAACTAAATCAACCAGCCCGGCTGACACCTGATGTGCCTGCCCCTCCTGACCTCTGCCCTTCCTTAACGCACTTATTGCCAGGCTGTCTGTGAAGACCGCTTCCCCATGCTCATGAAGACCGACATCCCACCACCATTGCAGTACCCGGTGAAACAGCCCACCTTGCTCTATGGTTTCCTATCGTCACCGTTCCTTATGTGTGTGTGTTGTGATATTTTGGCACGCCATTAATAGTGACGAAATGTTTTTTACAAAGACTTGGGGGGAGGCATTCACCAACAGTGCTGTTATTGCTTTGCTAATTGTTCATGCGTAACGGGTTTGTGCCGCGCTTGTCCGCAGTGGGCTGACTTTGTTTTGTGTATGGCTCGCAGGTGCACGATGTGGCGTTTGAGTTTGTCACCGCGCTGTGCCACATGTTTTATGGGTTGGGTTTGTGGGAGAAGCTGCTCGGACTGCTGCGTGTGGCGCAGTGCTTCCTGCTGCCCTTCACCGTCTCCATTAAAAATAAGGGAGTCTGAAGGGAGCGGCCCGAGCAGAGGCACCAAATCAGCGCGCTACCACCGAGTGCCGGTTCACTTTAGTCGCCTGCCGTCCCCAGGAGGCGTGTGTAACAAGTCATCCTCAGTTAAAACCTGCTCATGTACTGCATTGTGGATATTGATCTCCCTCCCACCAGAGGCTGTGTGCTTATTTGAGTGTGTGTGTGTGTGTGTGTATGCAAGTTCGTGCCTGTGTGTGGGGGTGGGTTTAGGAGTGGGGTGTACTCGTGAAGGGGTGTGTGTGTATGATTGGGGGTTGGGTGTGGGTGCGAGCGCGCCGGCATGTTTGTTTGTGTGCTGTGTGAGCGGCCGGCCGTGCGCTTGTATTTATTTACGACTGTCGTATATGTTTCGGTTTGTTTCACAGTCGATATGTTTTCGGGAAGGAGAAGGAGGGGGGGGGCAGTGGAGCTGCGGGGTAAGCTTTTGTCCGTCCAATGCCAACCCCGCAGCGCACAAAAGCTAAATAACGGTTTTCACCAAAAACAGTTATTTGAGATCCGTTATTTGATCCTCTGAGTCAGTTTTTGGTAAAGTATTTCTGTCTGTCTGTTCTGTCAGTTGGAAACAGACAGTGTGATAAACTTCCTTGGTTAAGGATTGGAGATAGATTCCACTTATCTGAACTAAGTACTGCGCAATGTTATAGATAGTGTTAATGATAGTATTAATGTTCAATTAACTACTGCTGCGCCTCGTCATGATTTGTGGCAGATGCTCATTGGTGATCTACAGGTACATGTACGGGTAAGGTTGAAGTACGTCACCAGGTAAATTCTCGGGTCTAAGGTTTGCTCATAAATTGTTTTAACCTTGGGACCGAAATATGAAAATGATGTGAAATATCGGCGGAAAGACACTCAGGTACGAGCACGGTCTGTTAGTACACCGTTTCCCAACAGCATGAATGGCACTACCAAGTGCGTCTCATCATGCCACACCACCGCCCACAAACTTTGCTGCGATTTCTCCCTTTCATTCGGTCCTCTTCATTTCGCAACTCTCCGCATCAAAATTTAAAATCCCCCAATGGGGGCGTCACACAACTATAATCACCCAAAGTCCCATCCGCCTTGCGGTTTCCCCCCATTTCCGAAAAGACGGTCTCCTTGGCCGGTCCTCACCCCGCGCTGGGCGGTGGGTCGTCCGGGCTGCTGTTGCCGCTGACGTCCGCGCGCACAGCGCCTCGCATGTACTCCCTCATCGCGCGCTCCTTCTCCGTCTCGCACGCCTCCGCAGCCGCCGCCCGCATCGCATCCCAATCGAAGCCGTCCTCCATGTACGCGGCCCGCACCTCCATGATGCGCACCGCCGTCATGCGCATCGTGTGGTGCGGGTGCTTCATCAGCCCCTCCACAAAGTTGTCCCCCATCCCCTTGGCTAATGCGTCCTGCAACCCTGACCACACCTGTGGCATGTTCAGCTACATTCGGTACATCCATGTCGCAGCGAAATGCGTATCGGTTTGTTATCACGTAAATACACATTCGTTTGTTGCGTATAATATCCTAAAAAAGTTACTTTATCGCTTGCTCACTAGCAATGTATTTTCGAGCTACTACTTATATCAGTCAATTCAATCGACTGTCGTCGCTGCAGCTGGCCTCCCCTCCTAGCAGACCAGGCTGGGGTGGTGTTTATGACGGATTTGCATGTGCATTGCATTGGATCAAATTACTTACTTGTCACTTCAGAATTGATTGGCCTCTTTTTGAGAAACACGCCGTGTTCGTGATTGATATGATAAATCGACACCAAATTATCAAGTGGCGCTTAATGAATGATACAGGAATATGATTATTAGACAGGAAACAACGCGTGGTACGTGTGGTATGGGCGAAAGGTCACGCGTTGTGTCAAGTTGCTGATATTTGTGACATGCTATAAGATATCTTGATTAAGGAATTTGTTATCCATTATATCAATTGTATATGAAGTGGTGACGGGGGTCGCTACAGGATCCCCGGCTGCTGCGCCGCCTTCGTTGTCGTATCCTTCAATCTCTTCCTACATGGCCAACACCAAACAAGAGAGAAAGGGTTAAAAAATCAGAAATATCGCCACTCCTGTGCACGAACGTCCTATTGGCCGGCCGCAAAGTCGACAGTGATTGAAAAAAAAACAGCGAAATGCAACGAACAATTTGAGTTAAGATTTTTGCGCTGTTGTTTTCACACGCGCGAAACTTTCAGACGACGGACATGAAAAGCCATCCGAATATTTGATAACATTCAAATTGACACACGGGTTCCCTAGATACGACGTAACCTTCATCGCGGACAGATGATGGCGTATTCTTCTTCGTCGCACCATTATCGTCTTCGCCGCGACAAACGTGAAGAGCTTCGCAAGAGCCTTGCCGGCCTTGGCCTCCGGAGTCAGCCCCCCCACATACACGGGACCACCACGGTACCCATCTTCCCCTCCACCTGCATGTGGGATAAACAGCGGCCGGACGACACGCCGGGATCGTAGCGTCCGTACCATACGGCGGTCGGAGGTGGTGCCGGGACGTACGGTGATGGTCTCCCTCGTACGAAAAGCGATGTTCGTTCCGGGACGAAGACAGGCGAGCGCGACGGTTGTGTAGCACGGCATGGTTCCTCCACGGCAGCGGAGATACGCAGGAGCAAGTCAAGTTAACTGCTTTGCTGATTTGGAGAGACAGATGGGAGCGAGGGAGGTTAGCGAGACAACCGCCGCGGGGGACGAGTTAGGGTGACGGAGAGTCGGAGACTTCGGAGAGTAGTGCGGTGGCGTTTTGAGAAGTGAGTCGCCGTTTTATCGCGGCGATCGCGACACATCCCAAGCGACGCACGTACAATTCGCGTGACTGCTCAATCGTCGTCGTGCTTATATCGCTACGGGTACGGGTAGCTGTACATTCAGCGAGTATGCATGATGGCGATAGATTACAAGATGAACAACATGAGGACGGACAGGGGAAAAGGGAGGGGCAATTTGCATGATGGCCCCGCCTTTTTTCCTTTTATTCTTTTCACTTGATCCTTAATCCTTATTCTTTACCCATTCTTAGGCGGGTTCTTGGGTCCGTTCTTTTGTGAGCTTTACTGCCACCATCCGCGATGTATGATTTACCCTGCTCTACTGGTGGATTCCACTGCTTTCTAAAGCTTTGTAATTTAATGAAGAGCGCTTCCGATGTCCAAGGCGGATGAATTTCAACGGAACAGGATTAGCCAGACGTACCGCCAAATTTAAAATGAATAATGCAAATACCTGGGTACGGGTACCTGTACTGCATAATGCAGTTTTTTTCCATATGTCCCACGGGTGCCGGTAATTTTTTTATTTTTTTTTGCGCCCCCGGGATATGGGACTGACAGGGAACCCGCACCCATCACCCTCTACAGGCGGCGTTTTGCAAGCATGACTGAGAGCAGAAGTTCGAAACAAACCTCAACTCATCATCGATCATGCTCCCGGGTAGGCGACGCTCGTGTGAGTGCGTTACGTACCATTGTACAAGAACCGTACCGTACTGCGCTAACCCCACACGAGGCCAGTGTTGGAGTTTCACCAACTAAAACCTTCCAGTGACATGCAAACAAACATTAATGCATTCCCGGCACTTACGAAGAAAGGTCTGCCCTACCCATCCGGGCGTCGACTCATTCGAGTATTGCGAGAAGGACCAAGGCCCATCACACGGAGCAAAACATTTCGGGAGTGCGATACATAAACTACAAAGAAAGCAATATGAGGGAGGGCTTGGCGCCATAAATGGAAAAACCTCCCATTTCCTGTAAAATGGATGGCGCCATGAAGGGAAAGGGGGAGACCGCCAAAAAGTAAGGCATTTATATCTTCGGGGGATGTAGCGAATTGACGCACAAAACCATTTAACTCTGGGGCTAGCGCCCCAAAATTACGACGGTGGTATTCCCAACGTGGGCATTCAAGCAAAATGTGTTCTATAGTTTCAATAACATCCCCGCCGCATGCATGACAATGATGGAGAAAACGTTCAGGCATGGCATGAATGCGGGCAAGTCGACGGGCTGAGGGAAATACACGCGTACGAAATTGAATCATAATGTGTAACCCTGCAAAACGCCTCTTATAGAGGGTGCCGGTGCGGGTTCCCCGCCAGTCCCATATCCCGGGGGCGCAAAAAAATTGAAAAAAATTGTCCCACGGGTTTCGATCAGCGGGGTTGCCCTGATGCGGATTTTTAGGTCTTCGGTTCAGGCTCCGCTGAATTAAGCCTAAAACATCTTCAGCATGATTTCAGCCATGAACTGCGCCTCAAGTGCCTTTGAAATATCTATGAAAGATATTTTGTTTTTGATGTAAAGAGTACGGGCGTATGGCCATACAACTCAATTACTTAAAATAAGCACCATAAGAACGTAGTTTAAGAACACAGTTTCGACCGGTTCTTAGGTGAACTTTGCCACCATCCGCGAAAGATGAGATGTTTTACACCATAAGAACGTAGTGGACAACATTGGGTAAAAGAGGGCAACACAACAACGCAGACAAAATGATTCAAAATTTCAACATATATATGATAAACACGTCAAGTATCATCCATACAACTATATGATGTTGTATTTTGGTCGCATTAGTATCTAGCTACGATAAATTGGGCTCGCTTTATTATAGCTAGTCTTTCGGAAGTGAGGCAAAAAAACTAGTCATAGTAGTATAAAATGATAAGATAGGGCGCCTGCGCGCGCGCTCGTGTGTGTGTGTGTGTGTGTGTGTGTGTGTGTGTGTGTGTGTGTGTGTATGTGTGTGTGTGTATTGGTTACAAGAAAAACAATATGAGCACGGACATGGAAAGTTGGAGGGGAAACAAAAGGGCAAGAGTGACAAGAGGATCACGGAATCCAAATCACGGCAAAAGTGTGTGTGTGTGTGTGTGTGTGTGTCTGTGTCTGTGTGTGTGTGTGTCTGTGTGTGTGTGTGTGTGTGTGTGTGTGTGTGTGTGTGTGTGTGTGTGTGTGTGAAAAAGTTTCACGACTTTGGGCCTCCATATATTATCTTAATGATTACAAAAATACAGAGTGATAAACACAGGACATGTGTGTACATTATTACAAAAATACAAAGAACGACGGGCCACTCGTAATATGATTTGACTCTGCCAAGCAGCAGTGCCCAACTGTACGGCTACCGTATCGTCCTGCGGGACGGCGGACGCGACGCGCGAGAGCAGCTTGCTTGTCGCTTGGGACATCGCGCCTCGCCACTTCAGACTCTCCAGCGTAGCCGTCAACTTAGTCTGACTATATTCACCCCGGGGATATTATCTGCCTGCTACCGTGGTTTTTGCGTGTCTTCCCAATCCCCTGGCTTGAGCGCAGAAAACCTCGGCGCGCTGAACTTCGCTGATCTCCGAAGGCGGGAAAAAGCACACGTTGCGCGTTCGTCCACCCCGTTGACTCAATTCCTGGAAATAGTATAATAGCTTGGGGCCGCGGTATGAGCGGGACCATGAGTGGTCAGGGACGCGGGCCCTCGGTATCTGGCGCGCGAGATATTAGGTCTGAGTTGGCTTCCAAGGGGCTGGGCAACCTTCCGTCGCTAGACAAGGCGACCCTGGAGAAGTTGAAGCGGGAGGCGTTGCAAAAGGCGCAGGCGCTGCAGAAAAAAGTGCGACGCCACTCGAGGCTCACACTCGACCCACCGCCTCACCTAGCAACCCGTAGACAAGCACCACTTATGAGTCGCTGAAAACTTCGTAATTATTTACGGAATAAACTTTCATGGCATGCCAAACCCCATGACACTGCCGTCTGGGTCGGCGCGATCTGGAGTGTGTCGCAAGAAAACCCCCGCTCTTTATTAATATTAAGTTTTAGCAATCTGATTCAGTATCGGCCGCGGAGGTGCTGGTGTAGGTGGTGCTGATGGATATAGTGAATTGGCTGTTTTATAGGCTGTTGAATCCACGAAGCAGTCCTACAATGTGGCGAAGATCGCGGCCCAGGACGTCGCTCGTTCCAAAGACGCGAAAGAAGCGGGGCAAAAGATTTGGAACATTTGGACGACCGCCGATACCAGTGCGCCCCCTCTCTCCCTCCCTTTATCCCTTTGCACGGTGAGCAAGTTTGGATCCAGTTGCCGTCAGCGCTTACCTGACAGCTCACAGTATCATCTACCTCGCGGTGCTGAACACCTGCCGCTGCGCTGTCCGCTGTGTCGCAGGCTCGTACGCGAAAACGTTGGGCCGTTTCCTTGTCTGTCTTTACTTTATCAACATTGTTTACGAGGACTTCGAGACCTACCGCTTCATGTCCACGCCAGACATGATGGCGCGCGTGCGGCGCTTCCCCGAGCGCTACCCTGCTCCCTCCTTCCCCTACATAGAGGTCATGTTCTTGCTGCCCTGCGCCGTCCTCGCTATCTTCGGCTGGCGGGTGCCCGTGACGGGCAGCATTTTGGTGCTTGATATGCTGAAAGACAGCGGAACGCTAATATGGAACCAAACGTGCGCAGCCCCACAGCACAACCCACTTCCCCCTCACCGCCCTTCTAATGGCCACTTCTTCCCACAGGCTTGTGCATCATCCATCCTGGGCTGTGCCCAGTGATGATAACCGTTGTTTTATGGTTCACTGTGCAGGTGGATGTTGATATATTATGGGCAGCGACCCAATGAGCTGATGGTGAAGCGTGTCGCGATGCTGGGATGCTCCGCGCTGGTGCTGGCTCACTCGGTGAAGGACAACAAGAAGTTGGTCAGCTATGCAGGTGTGTGAGTAGGTGGGTGGGTACTTCGAAAGGGGGGAGGAGAGGTTTATTGCCAGGTTTTTGCGGAGGTGCTCATATGAAGAGGCAATACACGTTGTTCTGCGACTAGTTGACTGATAAACTTCCTAGAACCTCTAAGCACCGTCAGGCACCGAGGAGGAGGTCCATGTGTTTCCCTAGCTGCTGAGTTTCTACATTCGTAAATCGTTGCTTTGCTTCACCGCGCTCGTGGGATCAGGCATGCTGCTCGCGGACGACGATCAGAAGCAGCACAGCAGGAAGCGCTCCCTCGCCCTCCTGCTCGGCCGCGTGCTCATGTCGTTTCTGTTCATCTACGTGGGCATCAACCAGCTCAAACGCGTTATGCTGCGGGATATGGCTCTGTGGAACCGGGGTGCGTTGCCTCCTTTCCCCTGCTGTGCCCCCCCCCCCCCCCCCCCCAAAGACAGCTCTCTCTCTCTCTCACACACACACACACACACACTGGCCATCGCCCTAAGTTTCCAATAATACATGCAACCACACCCTGATATCTTGCCAGCATTAACACCTACGAGCATCTTGTCCTGTGGAGTATTCAAACACAAGCACATGCATATGCTATCTTTTCGTGATTATTTCGTGTTTACATATACACACATGCATACATACCATGGACATGCATTCGCATAGAAACACGTATCCCCTTTTCCGCGCACTAATATCATCACATTCCACAAGTATCGCACCTCCAGAAATTTCCTGGTATTACTCGCTCTCCCCAACTGGTATACACCCAACCACACACTGATAGATTTCCCCACGAAGAAACGCACGTATGCGCATAACTCATTGATAGGTTGTTGACAAATATTCGGCTCGTGGATGCCGTAGATCATCGCAACCGCGGCGGTGTCCAGGACGGTCATGACAACAATTGGCTGCTACTCGAGTTTATCCTTGCGCTGCCGTTTGCCGTGGGCTTCAAAACGGAGGTCGTGTCGCGACTGCTGGCGCTCACGCTTGCACTGGAAGCATTGACCTGCTGGCCATTCTGGAGCAACGCCTGGCCTACCTGGTAAGTCCACCTTTCCTCCGCATGCACAGACATATATTATGTACAGTGCTTATAATATGTGCGTGCGAGACCTTACACACACGCGCGCACAACTGTATCTCTCTCTCCCTCTCCCTCCCTCTCCCCCTCACATACACATACAATATATGTCATTTGTCAGCAACACATGCTCAGGTGGGACGGACTGGTGGAACACAGAAAGGCACGTAACAGCGTTATTATATCATGCCATAGAAACCAGCTTTTTTATGTTATTCCTATATTAGTTGTATCCCCTCCCTTTTGCAATAGCAGGCTCTTTCGTGCCGCGGGACAGCCGACTTAGCTTGATTATTGAGTCGATGCTGGGTTGCACGTGCATGTCAGTGTTTACCTTTTTCTGCCCCCTTCGGAAGTGTGAGTGTTGTTCATTGAAAAAATATTAGAGCGCGGCTGCCATAGCGCACTTCCCTTGCGTCGCAGTTACGTCCTTATGGTTGGCATTTTTCTGATTCTGGGAGCGATTATGTGCTGGCTGCAGGCACTACGCGGCGCATGTGCGCTCCCACTTTGTCACCAATTTGGCAGTGTCGGGAGGGCTGCTGCTTTTGCAGGGCTTTGGCGCTGGCCGCTATTCAGTCGACGAAATGCTCAAGAAGAAAGACACATGAAGTGTGGCTGGCATAGCTGCCATTCCCATACCCCTCGTCACGATAGCTCAGAGAGCTGGACATCATCAGGTGCGCATGCGTGTCACGCATGCATCAAGGTGGTGTAGTAGGGTAGCCTGCTCGGTGTGTTTTAAGAGAGATCACAATCCGGAGTTGCAGTGTTCTCCCAGCTTGTTGCCTCGTGAGAGTTGCGTGTGGTTGGTAGGTAACCTATGTCTCCATTCTGTGCGGTGTGATTTATATCAGCCGGAGCTTTGTGCACAAGTTGACCCCAAAGGCCTCAATGCGGCTGAGAAGCATCATGACATAAAGCATTGTGTGTATTTTGGGTGAAAAGGCGAGTCGACATTTTTTATACTTTTGATTATTTTACTTTTACCTGCTTCCTTTGCGTCCAGCTCCCGCGCACAGCGGACATTAACAGGTGCATAGCACAAGCGAGCAGTGGCGACACTGGCTTGGCACATGTGGACGCTCCTTCTGGCAACACACCTTAACCCATTTTCGTCAGAGGGCAGGAACGGGTCAAATAAAATCTGTAGAAAGCCAATACAGTCGTGCGCTATCAATTTATTGTAGCTGTGTTTTTTATTACAGAGCACACCCCCAGAGCTGTCGTTGCAGTCGGCACTCGCACTCGTTCCCAAGGTTAAGGCAGGGACGGGGCCCCTAGGTCAGAGGAATGGGCGGTGCGGAGCGGGTGCTACTGCAGTTGCTTCGACGCGTGGTATACGCCGTACATTATCAGGACTTGGTTCAGCCCGCATACGTAGTGCCACAGCGCGTGCCGAAATTGCCACTGCTCCTTACTTCGAGAGTTTCGGGAGTAGCAAAACGGCGTGAGTACCAGGAAGGTGAAATTGGCGATGGTCCAAAGAGTGCCGTTGTTCAGGAAGGAAAGGAAGACGAGGTAAGCTATGTAAGAGGCGGCCACGAAACGGTCGACGTCATCACAAACTGTATTAATATATAGATAGTCGGCCATGACAGAGCATGCGGTGACGAGCATGTTGAAGCAGGCGAGCAAGGTGTCGCCATGAGCGAAGAACAAAGGAAGCGGCGCAGACAGAAAGAGGCACGATAGGCCCACCGACCAATGCTGGTGGAAGTGAGGGGCGGAGTGGTTGCCGAACGCGGCGCTCAGCAGCGAGTCGTGCGGCATTATGACCTACTCTCCGCTTCTGCTGCTTACGCCTCCCGCGACGTACGGGCCTTCTATTTCTAAGCCACTGCCGCCACACCTGACGCAGCGCAGGAATACACTCGGGCGAACAACACCGGAGATGTGCTTGAAGGTCGTGTTTCTTGCCGAGTCGTGAAAGGCGGGAGGCGGCGACACCGGCCAGGGTTTGTACTGGGTACCGGTACAGGTACCTGGTAGAGTCCAGATGACATAAAAGTCGGTTTTCAAGCATTCCAAATAAAGGTCCTCATAAATAAATAAAGCGATACTTTTCGATGCTATTAAAATGAAATGGCGGTTTTTTTTATTCAAAAGGGCGGACGCTTTTAAAGCGTTCATTCGAGGGGAAGTATGATGGGGTTATTCAATTTGTGGATTTATTAATTTATTTAGCTCATCGAACGTAGACCGAAACCTGCTTGTGTTTTTAAAGACGAGTTTTGAAATTAATGAGAAGAAGCGCCACAAATAGGGTCCGTCACGGCTACAGTCCGACGCATGCGGCATGGGCGTGCTTTTGAAATACACCCTGATATAACCCCCCCTCCCCCGTCTCTTCCTTCTTGAGGAGGCGGTAGGGGGGGGGGGGGGGGGGGGGGGGGGGGGGCTTTCCGCAATTTCGAAATTCTAAATTTACCCCCAACTCGGGGATGTTAAGCTTGTGACTACTCTTCAACAAATCGGAGACACATGCCGCTTTCATCATCCCGCCAGGTTCTACCCGAAGACATTGGAGCGCGTGGCTCAACATTGGTTGTGATGGCGCATCATGATAAATGGTGCCGTCTATGTACATGACGAGGGTGAGAATGGTGTCTAATATCCCCAACTTTGGAGGCTTAAAACCGTCGAACTTTGTTGTCCGCATGTTGTGCGGTTGAGGGGAAGTAAACGTGATTGGAAGTCCTTTCCCCTAGAGAGCAATATGATTATTTAACTTTACTTCCACTTATCAACTGGATTTCGTGTCGTATCAACAGTCCGCCCTTTTCATTAATATGCCGATTTATTAGGGTGCGCACCAAGTTTGGGTAATGTTTTAGAATCCCGTTACATTCGCGCGGGCCTAGCGACCCCTCGACATGGTGTACCCGCACAAGCGCTTTACCAACACGCCCGATATTCACATCTCTGGATTTCTTACGTACATCCATGTGGTCACTCCTTGCCCATGTTCGTCTCGTGCCGTGCCGATTGCCGTACGCACTAAGCTTATCCCATATTCCACGCCCATCGATGTGTAAGCCTCAACGGCCAGCGATCCGCGCGTTGAACTTACACTAGAAGGCAGCCATCCCGCCCTCGTGCTCCACTATATCGCATGTCCACTATGTCCATTAGTATGTTCAGCATGTCCAGTATGTCCAGTATATCGCATGTCGTGTTCCTTGGCTTTTTGGGTGCCGCACGCACGTGGCAAGAAAATCCATTGCACTTTCATGTAGTTTTGCACGGGTGTCGCTGTTTTCTTGGCGATCGTTCGCCGCACATTCAGCGGATATACCACGACAATTATACAAGCATGTTGAGAGCTTATTGCCGAATACTTTCCGTGCATCCCAAGACAAAATCGTTCCCAAGCAACTAAACAATGGGGCATAGGCGTGCGTAACGCGTATCCGCGCACAAACACGATTTTCCTACCACAAGCATCGGGCCGTTAATGCAACATGTGTATGGTTCAACAAAAAACAATTATGTCGCAAATGGTGCAACGATGCGCGGCATGTTCTAGCCCATGCGAGGGCAATGATCAGCCCAGCTTATGAGCATGCGCTTGTCAAATCAGGCATACGTGACCTCTACTCATGTGCAACTCCGGTCTTACCGGAGCTAGGGGGGGAAGGTAAACGAAAACCCCTCGCTCAAATAGTCAACGGTCCCGTTTCGATCATTCTACTCACAATTCAGTCAGAGATTACCGTTGTTCTTCCCCTTGCAACGTCCTAGCATAGGCTCCCCTTCCTCTTCGGGGGTTTGAAAGGAAAGCTCCCTCCGAGCAGCGCTCCCGCCTCCGCACTAGGTATTTCTCGTGTCCTCGGTCCTTCGCCGTATGTTTTCCAACACCTATCCAATCGCGATGATTCCGCCCGTACCGTCCTCCGGTGATTTACGGTGATGTGCCATGGGACCGCCTTCAAAAGTAGTGTGTTTTCGCGATAACCTTACTAAGCGCACTGATGCCTAAGTGTAGTGAACAAGAACTTAGTGGCACGATGGCCACTTAGCGACATCCATTCTACTCCGGTGCGCCGGTAAAGCGCACGCCTAATACGCCAAAAGGTCGCGGGTTCGAAACCCTGTGAGTCCGATCATTGTATCTAGACATGTGACGGCCCAAGATGAACCCCCACCTTCCACATTAGTTTCGGAGCCTGGCTGCGGTCCGGGGAGAGTCCAGGGTGGCGTGGTAATGTCGTGAGCAAGAACTTAGTGGCATGATGGCTACTTAGCGACATCCATTCTTTTCCGGTGCGCCGGTAAAGCGCACGCCTAAAACGCGAAAAGGTCGCGGGTTCGAATCCCGGTGAGTCCGATTTTGGTATCTAGGCATGTGACGGCCCAAGATGAACCCCCACCTTCCACATAAGGGACTCATATCGATGGTTGGGTACCTACTAGGGGAGGGGTTGTCGAGCGCATGGATCAAGGCGCCGTCCTCAAAAGATGTTTCGCACAATTATTTTTTACCGAACCCCTCTCTGCCGGGCTATTCCAGCGGCGGCCGATGTTAAGTACCTCCGCCGCCAAAGCATGCCGCTCCTCAGGCTGCGACCCTCCCCCGGCCTGCCTTGCGTCGTGTTTCACCCCATAGGGGGCTCGAAATTCACATGGTTGGTCGTCGTCCATCGAGCGTCCTTCCATGGCGCGACTTCCCGGTTGTCCTCCGCCAGCTCCAACACCCGCCTTCCGCCGCAGATCCGTCCGTGCCCTCCTTGCCGCCAAGAAAACTCATGAGATACATATCTCGCTCCCTTAGCTTGAAAGTACCCAGATAGTATCTAGCCTTGAAAAGTAGTGTCGGACTGCCCGAGCGGGAGATCTTGGCTCTCGCAGCGTTCACTTTTACTATTTTCAAAAGCCCTCCGAACATCAAGGATTGGATCCGGATCTTCCGAGCGAACACACCATAATTTCAAAACCCGAAACTATCACGAAATGTGCATGAATAGCACACGCATAGTATCGGATATACTCGGATTCGTGGGCTCGAACCATACTTTGTATAGCCGGATCAACTCCCTGCCGAATATGGCTTTCCCGACAACTGCCGATCCCGCGGATCCCCGTGGTCGGCTCACCCCGCCTAGCCACCTACCGTGCAGGACATAGCACGGCAATGTGCTTAGCATGATCCGCGGCGGCCAATCGGTGGCGGCCCTGGAGGGGTGTGCGCTCGTTGGCCCGTCATCACTCACCTCCACCTTCTCGTGGTGGGCGTTGGTAACCATATTGTGGCAGTTGGCCTTCTCAAAGCTAACTGCGGGTACAAATATGTTATGTTCTACTTACTGCTAATGTCTTTGCATGTGGAATTAAAACATTAGAAACCTCGTTGACCATTGGGAACCTCGTTCGGCGCGTCGTCTAGTTGGCTAGCTTTACTTTCCGTACTTGTGCATACCGAGAGGTACATGTAGTAAGTACGCATAAAAACCCTCATGGAATTGCATCATTAGCGACGTACCCACGATGTACGCCCTTTCGATGGAAAAGCACGAAATTGAGTTAGTAACGAGTACGTGTCCAATGTCATGTAATGTATTGTTGCAGGACTGTACACGTCACACTATAGCCGTGCCATGCATGGCGCGGTTGGGGGCTATGCGGGGAGAATCCGGGAGCTGCGATCCGCGCGATCATCAGTTGTCGGGAAGCTATGCACGGAGGGCTTTTCAAAATAATTTACTTACGCTGCCAACACCAAGATCTCCCGCTCGGGCAGTCCGATATGTTTTTTGCGATTGAATATTATGAAATATTCTCTCCATAAGGAGGCGGAGGGGTCCCTCTGAAATGTTTTAGGCGAGAGTACGGACGGATCAATGGTGGGACGCGGATCAGTGGTGGAGATGGCCGTGAACAACCGGGAAGTAGCGCAAGGGCATGGCGCTCGCTCGACGTCGACCGCCGCTAACGAGGTCGAGCGGACCCATTTTAGGGTGGTGGAGCTCGACACAAGCAGCGAGGAACGCAGCCGTGGCGAGAGGAGCGGCATGGTCTACTGGTGATGATGCAAATTCGACCGTCGCCGGAAAAATCTCGTACGGAGGGTCTTGGCTAAAACGTCCGTACCCGGCACATTTGAGTTCGGAGCCCCTTTCTAACTTTCTCACCCAACCTCTCCTCTCATCGGTATCCACCATCGACAAGAGTGCCCCATGGGGTGTGCTAGGGTTATCGCGAAAGTACATCGTCCATGGCAGCATAAACCTCAAGGGGAGGGTACGGGCGGTATTGTACGGATCACCCGGTGTCGGAGAAAGATGGCAGTTGATCGGGACCAACAAACAAACGCGACGGGAGGATTGGTAGACGGAAATCTAATTGTCGCAATGACTTTTCCCCCTTGCCCCGAAGGGTGGAGAAGCCTATGCTAGGTGGAGAGTTGTGACGGGAGGAGCAGCTCTTATCTCGGACGAGGTGTGTGTGGATCGATTCGGGACTGTCGACTTCCTGAGCGAGGATATATTGTTCACCTACCCCCTCCCCCCCCCCCCCCCCCCCTCCAATGCCCGGCACGACCTGAGTCGCACATTAGCATGGGTAAGGTACGCATGACTTGACCTCCACATCATGCTGAGCAGATAGGATGATGATAGTCTTCGAGGGGCGGGAGCGGGCCGTGCATCGTTGAGACATGGACATAATATTTTACAAACTTTAGTCGTAGCGATATACCATGTCCGTCCGTAAATGATTTATGTTATGTTGTTACTGCCCACGGAGAGGATGGAAAGGGAGGCCCCGGCGTAAAACCCTATTCCTAAGACCTAGATGGAAGTATTGGGGACACTATGAGCCAGGAGCCGATATATCGGTAGTCGTTGTGAAAATTATCAATTTTCATTTCAATTGGGAACGCCCACCACGAGGAGGTGCATGGGGGTGAGTGCCGATGGGCCTACAAGCACATCCCCCTCTTGGACCAGCGCCGCTGCGCCGGCGGTGAGCACCCTAATTATACTACCGGTGCCAACGAACGCGGTCTCACCCCCCTTGGCAATGGGCAGGCCCGCCATCTACCTCACTCCCAAAGGACGGTACCGATTGCATGTCCACATTGAACTAACGCAGTGCTTGCATTACGGCGTGCGTCTCGGCGAAGGAAGCCGACCAAGCGGCTAGTCCCGCTGCGGCACGGGACTGTGGAGTACCGTCGCGGTATGAAGCCCCTGAATTCCAACCCTCCTGCGAGTGGTCACGGGGTGAACAAAGAGTGAGTAGTGTTGCACCCACAAGATAATAGCGATCTCGCGGGCGTATTGCCGTTTCCCTTTTCCCTCCCTCAAATCAAATTCCCCGGTTCGGAAGTTTATGTAGTAATCGAGGTCGTCCCTAGAAGCCCTCGAAAGGCTCCCTCCCCCCCCGTGGATGAATGGAGGTTCGACACATTTCGCGCGTTGAGGTCCCCGTGCAGCCTCACCGTTTTAGCGCCGAGGCCATCGTGAACGCAGAAGTTCCAAAAGGCGATGCGCATTATTCCCTGCCTTGGCCACACTTATTCCAATCAACAAGCTTAATCCTGAAAAGCGCGGTGCACACGAGCTTACGAGGAAGATCTTCGTGATCAAAAAGGGCTGTTTCTTCCATTTGTGACGTGTTTGAATTCGGGCGCTTTTCTCCGTAATCGGTGACGCAGTACCGTTATGATTGGCTGCTCGGCACAAATTTAGGGTCGGCGTCAGGGGCAGGGGCGAGATCGTACACTTCATAGTCCGAGCCGTGCTTGATGCCCCCCCGGAATGTACGGAAATGCAAGGCGACGTATTGAACGAGTTCAACGAATTTCTGCGGCATCCCTTGATCGAGGAGTACTCAACAAAACCCGCTTTGCGCCCGGTGCTTCGCGTCGCTACGATGTTGAATGGCCGTCTATCTACCTTGGACATGTTCGACTTCGCAAATGCTTATGGCTCGGCGATAGGTATCCTGAGTCCATCAAAGTTGCATCCTCTGTAAAATGTTCGTCGCAACAATTCCCTCTCGGGTACGCAAAAGTTGGCATCGGCTGCACAAAACAAACCCAGTCTTACACTTTATTTTGAGGATGGTCACTACTTGGGACAACGGGCCGCTAGGGCAAGCTGCGTGATAAATTATATGAGCACTTCGACGCTGCATTCCGCGTAGTGCTCTTATTTCGTCGCACCTTCTGACTACCACCATTCCGCATCCTCTCCACTCGACACCCTTCCGCCGCTTGTGTTTCTTGTCAGCTTGCGGGTTAGGTTGTACGGGGTGCATTCGAGTCTGCGGGTGTTGACTTGTTGGATGACGCGTGAGCAACTCCATTTGGCGTCTAGCCACTTGACTAGGTACGGCGGAGACGCTTCGGTTCATATCCCTCGCCCTTAGTTAGTGACGGCCCTTGCTCGAGCAGTTTCCGAGACTTGCGGCGCACTTTGGGCAAGCAATGAGGTTCGCACGGGTCCCACGAGGTTAGTGCAACTCCCCAACGGCAACGACGGCCTCCCTGCGGATGTGGGTGTCTTGCACTACCATGGCATCCGAGGCTCTAAACTTCCTCTAGATATCGTAGTTTCCGGTTTATTCGGGGTTCTAGCCCTCTGGACACCCGAAGTCGCTCTAAGCCGTGGCGAGAAGTGAAAGTTCGACAAGTACTCGGAGGTAGGGGGTGTGGAGTCGCCCCGACATAAACTTCATATATTTTGCGGTCGCGGAATCTAGAGTTCTTTGCGGCCATGCTCACGACACGGCTTTTTATACAGAATTGGCCAAACAGGCATGCGCCTGTAAGGGGGTGCATATGGGCAAGATGTTGGTCTCCTAGGGCCAAAAGTTTATCTCACCGTCCATGTCGCTCACACGGACAACGTCTTGCCTTGGTTGTCTGCCACCGCGGACATTATAAAGGCCGTTTCTTCCTCCGATGAGATGTTTTCTCCTACCACGATTTTCTTCATCCATGCCACCATTGGCTACAAGCATCTCCGCGTTTGCTCGCGCGGCGCGCGAGGCGCCGCTTGCAGCCTCCACGTGTTACGTTTCCATAATTGCGTGAGAACTCCCCGTGTTCTCATGTGTTTTCGATGCTAGTAGTGCTTTCATTTGCGTTGCTTGGGATTCCGTGACCCTCTTGTATCTTTTTCCTTCTTATCCTCTTCCCCCCTCCCCCCCTCCCCCTTTTATTTCCATGTCCTCGTGTCTATGGCAATTTAGGCCGGTACATGTACAAGCCTCCACTGGAACTTTGCCATCAATACCAGCCCACGTTACATTATGGGAAATAAATGTGTGCTCATACGTAAAATCAATCATGTGCTTTATTGTAGTTTACATATCATCTAGAAGTAGATTCGCCGGCGATGGGGCCTTCTACACTTCTTTAAGAAATGCATTAGCATGTCGTTTTCGAGGTAATGATTCATCGCTAAGCAAGAGTCTTGCAAGTTATTCATTCGATGATGAGTTTTACAGACGAACTAGTTAGGGTATGCGTATGCATACATGTACATGCTGTAATTTATAACAAAGAAAGCACAAGAATCCAAAAACTACAAAGGAGAATAAAGGGGAGGCAAAGAAGCCTAAGCCCGCGAGCTAGGAAGTAAGCAACAACAATTGCACCACACGGATAAAAGACATAACGAAGACATGAACCGGGCGTGCCATGAAGACCCATGTAACTATTTTGCATGGACTCATGATGCTCGTCCCCAAGTAATCGACCGAAGTGGGCAGATGTAGACCACCGTACAATCTCCTTCAGGCGGGTACAATTTTCAGACCTAAAAGAACGACAGCTCACCGCACCCAAGCTTGGAAAACGTCGAACAACCACCAAAATGACCAAGTAATCAACCAACTCGATCGCCATGAAAGATAATCTACCCCAATCCTCAAGGGCAAAGGGGTAATAATCATGTACAATCATAATGGCCGATATGCCAAGGGAGGAGGAATGCGGGTGTCAGCATCAAGCTTAGCTTGTTGCCCTCTCACCGCAAGGCTGCCAAGGAGCGGAAGCGGAACTCCAACAACATGAAAATTGGAATTCCTGCTCGTTCATTATTGTAACGTCCAGAGCGAGGTGCGTATGCGGGGCCGCAAAATCCAATCAAACATCATCCCCTGGGCGATCACGAGAGGCATGCCTTGACCCATGACCGGATTCGATCCCATACCCGTTTTTGGGCCCCATACCGGATTCGGCGAACCTTCGAACGTAAGACCCACCCCTGAATCGGCCTTGCCTCAGCCATGAACTCCTCCACAAGGTGAACAAAACGGTCATAGGGCCGAATAATGTCATGCGAGCAAGGGTGAAGGAGGACATGGACCATGAGCATAGAGATCGGTGTCTTCTCCCCTTAAATGGAAGCAAACGGGGTCGCGGAGCAGCAGCCAGAGCCACGAAGATCACCCGGGGACTCGTTGCATCGTGGACGCACTTCTAGATATGAGAGGTGTGGCCATGTGTGAGGCCAAGCATCCGTTGCGCCACCATCATGTCGTAATCAGTGTGAACGCGGAAGCTAGACTCATGCGAAGCAAAGAACATAGCCAAAGCCCCAAGTCTAGTTCGTGAAACAACGCGCATGTAATCCGGGGGGAGAGGGGCAAGGAAATCGAGAAAATCCCGGGTCGAAATGTTGCGTTGAATGGCAAAGGGAAAAAGAAGACGGGGAGGATGTCCCGAGCTGAAGAGCCTCGCAACGGTGGGCAAGTGTATAGAGGTGAGACTTTTCTAAGTATAGATTAGTGTGTCGAGCGAGATTCGAACTCCACTTACGGCCAACAAAGCGCATGTCGCAGGGTTGGCAGGTTTAACATTGTCTCGTAAACGGGGAGTACATTCCTGAAGCATCATCATCAGCCACACGCACACCACTAGCCCAAGCAGCAACACCATGAACATGCACATCACTAACACCCGTTCCAGGTCCGCCACCAACCATTCGCACCCCACTAGCACCACGGGCACGTACGAGCACAAACTAGACGCATACCCCCAACACCACGCACACCATCAGCACCACGCTCACCACTTGCCCAATCACCGACACCATCATTTCCCAAACCACTAGCGCCAATCCTAACACCGGCACCAGCCATACGCATTGCACAACCGCCACACACCCCACCATCACTACGCACACCACGAGCACACCAGCATCACGCATACCACCAACACCAAAGTCAGGCATATCACTTGCACCAATTTTAGCTTCGCCACAAGCCATATGCACCCACCATCACTACGCACCACCACGAGCACCAACACCAGCACGAGCGCCAACCCTAGCATCAAGCACACCAACAAAAGTAGTCCCAACACCGGCACGTACGAGCCAAACGCATCGCACCAGCGCCACGCACACCACCGGCATGAGCACCAACACCATCACTAACATCACGCATATGGCATACCACCAACACCAATTCTAGCTCCGCCACCAGCCTGACGCAGCCCACCAGCACCACGTACACCACCAGCACCAACACCAACACGAGCACGAGGTACCTGCTGACGCTGTCGCATGCCTCCCTGTTCCTCGGGCTTACGTTTTTTCCTCTTTCCTTCTTTTTGCTTGGTGGTTTCCACTACTTTTTCTTGTAAGAAATGTTTTTTACATTACCTGCTGTACGTCGAATCAACAAAATGGTACGGGTTTCATACAAACTGTTAAGTACAGTTTGTCACTACTCAGTAAACTCAGGCTCGACGCGAGATATAAATGACTTCTGCTGATACGGGTTTTCCCTCTTTTCTTCTTTTTGCTGTGTGGTTTCCACTACTTTTTCTTGTAAGTAGAATTTATTTTAATATTACCTGCTGTAGGTCGAATCAACAAAATGGTACGGGTTTCATACAAACTGTAAAGTACAGTTCGTCACTACTCATCATCAGTAATAAACGCAGGCTCGACGCGCGATGAATGACTTATTATTCTGATGCGGCGCTGCTTCTGATGGCGGAGGGCAGCAAGCAGTACCGGTACTGGCACCCTCGAGGCCCTCTGGCAGACGAGCAAGTAGACACAGTCGCGAATAAGCGCCACAGAGCCGGGCGGGCAGCTACGGCCCTTTGTCTCCCTTCCGCCAGCGTGGCGTGAACATAGCGTCCTAATAAAGTACGCTTTACTTCCTCCTCCCGTTCCCCCCCATAACGCCCTATCTGCTTCACTTGAACGGGCGCGCTGGACTCGTCGCCTCCGTTGCGTCATTTCGTTTCTGTACGCGCGGGTAACAACAAGCAACTAAAGTACAGTAACCGCCAGCGGCAACGGCCACCGTCCCCTAAAAAGCCGAAGCACATGCGGCGATCGTCGGGCCGGTGACGCACTACGGAGACGGGAGCGCGGGGAGAGGGCACTCAGGGGTCGGAGGTGTTGTCAATAATTTTACTTATCTCGGTGCGGAGGCTCTGTGCGCTGCCCATGTCGTAAGCCCGTTACTGCGCAGCATCCTTCAGCCGGTGGGGCCGCGGTGTTACTCATAGGGCCCACCCGCCGTCTACTCGCATCCCCGAACGGCCGAATCGCTGCCCACTGCTCACTATAGTCAAACCTATCTCTTCAAACCTCCTCCCATCTCGGCTCTCGAGTTGATGTAGAATGCCATAATTTCTTAGTTTATGCCATCTGCCTTCTCGTCTCTGAAGAGGAAGAGGTTCGTGGCTCGCCCGCCCTTTCCCGTTTATCCCCTTCAAGATAAGGAACGCCTGTCTGCATCCACCCCTCGGCCCGTCCAAGGACACCTCCGTCTACACGAACCACAGACGACAACCGCCGTGGTTATTGCTGTACGAACAACCGTCTGTAATGTAGTCTTATCTATTTTCTGCTGGTCGAGGCTTGGGCGTGGTAGTGTCGTGAAGGGTGCGATGTCTGGAGAGCCGCGACTGAGCTGCGCCTGCCGGCATCCCGCACAGGTTGCGGGTCTGTTCACTCGGTGGGTGGCGAGTGGCATGAGGGCGGAGGCCGTGCAAGTGGCGAGGATGCCACGCAACGAGGGGCACGTGGGTAGCGCGTATGACCGCTACAACCTCAACCGCGGCTTATCGGACGTCGCGGCAGTGCGACGCCGTAGCAGCGGAGGCCGGGTGGTCAACAGCTCGGCTAAGACGAGCGGCGGGGGCGAAGGCCGCACCGCGGCTGATGAAAAACCGCAGCACAAGGTGAAAGGGGCTCTACCGCGTTCAGCGGGCGGTAACAAAGGCACCGCCGTGTCGGTGCTTTACTCGAAGAGCGGGCAGAGGGTAAGCGCCCTCGTTGCGGATTTACTTATATTGGCCGGATTAAAAACGTAAACATTCAATTGACACCGAGTAGCCCGGCACATGCTGACGGCTATTTTCTTCATATGGGTTCTGGGCTGAGGTAACCGTGTGCTTGTGGTATCGTAGCCCCACTCGGGTGGGAACCTGGTCTCGGAGGGAGTGGTGCGCAATGGGCACGGCTGGCGGTCGCTGTATCAGACGCCCACCGACGGCAACCGCACATCATACGTATCGCACGGTGACACCCCGCCCCGCCTTCCCCCCTATTTTCGACCTCCTCGTGTTGTTCAGCAGCGGCGTGAGCCCGTGGTGCCTTCGCCGGCAGTGCCACGGGCTCACGTGGCAATCAATTAGTGCTCTTCACATGGACTGTAGAAGAGCCGTGATTTCCCTTTGGGATAATAACATTAAGGCTGCTTTGATACACTTATTTGCTCGATGTCTTTGATAATTGGTTGTTTGCCCAACCTTCAACATTATCTTGGCAAAATGAATTACGTCGTGCGGTGTGAGAATGATGGCCCGTAAGTCTCGATTTCAGGTGTGCAATGGAGATTTGTGTCTTTCGAGTTTATGATTTATCAATGCCAGGTTGTTGAGATGTCAGCGCTAGAAAAATCAAGATGATGAATAAGAAATACCATTACATGAAACTCCTTTGCTTACCGCGTCAACTTATTTATGTTTGCTTTGTGATTAGTAAACCACATATGGCGAAATGTGCTTTGCAAATATCACTTGAAAAGGTGTCGGAGTGATTTTGTAATTTTTCGTTGTAGGCGTCGTGTTGCTGCAGAGACATCAGTAATGTACAATAGATTACATAATCGATTTTTAGGTATTCTTTAATGGTGTGTTTTAGTAAATACCTCCTCACGGTATGCTGAGGGGTGGGGGGGTATCTAACAGAACGTGTTTTTTGATACTGTCATTTCTGCAGGGCGGATTGTTCCAAGACGGGTGAGCTCTGCGCCGCCCGACAAAGCGCACGGGGCAGTGCGCGGGCGGCAGGATGTGCTCAAGCGGCCGGACGCGGGGTTGCAGGTCAATGGGATCGCCAGTAGCCGGCGTCCGGTGTCGGCTGATCAAATCACCACCGCGCACCAAACCGTAAATAAGGCGGGTGGCGCGCCCAGCTGGCGCTCCTTTGTGCGAACAACCGACAACAGCGGGTCACAGGCAGCAGGTAAGCGGCGGCAACCATTTATCAGCCTTTTTTGACTTGATTCGTCCTTTATACATTTGGTTGCAGCTGATAGTCAAAATATCTCCTTCGGCCTACTTTCTATCAATCTGTCTGTATGTGTACTCGATCCACAGTTCGGTATTGCCCACTGTTTTTTTGACGTTGTCTTTTATTAATTGACTTTGCGTTTGTTTACATGAGTCTATCTGGTATGATGACACTACAAATACTGCTATTCGATGTCAATATCTCCCGAACTAACATTTATATATACATTTTCTATTTGAGTTCCGACCTTTGCAAATATCCCGTTCACTGATTCGTTATTCGTCCGTGTTGTTTTTTATTAAAATTACTTGTGTTTTCAGCCTTGCCGTATTATCAGAAGAATCAATGCCAACAACTGATGGGCTGTGCGCTCGCTGCTGAGACCACCTCTGCTATAAAGCAGACTGAATAAGCCACTTCTCGTCATCAGTCGTATATAAACAGCCCATAAATTAAATGTACAGGTACTGGTACAGGTACTCGAATTGTCTGTCGGAGGCCTCTACTTGACGGTTTACCGCACTGAGTGCGGTAGTTCGTCGACCGGCCCTAGCCGTGCCGGGAATGTGTTATTCAGTCCCAGCGTCCGACCAGATATCATAAACCCATCCTTGTAGACAATGCAACCGCCTCCTCCCGGTACCTGTCCGTGGATAGCGCATGGTGAGCGCGCGATCATGGGCGATCGGCTAAAAATATGCTTTTCGACTAGGCACCTGTCAAAACACGATGCTACACGACGGTTTCAAAACGGTAGCTACTTTCCCAAAAACCATACGACGGGGCCGTCTACAGCTAGGCTTCGGATTCTTGGCGGTTTTACCCCGAAGGAACGGATTGTGGCACTGCGGAGGCCGGTCGACCACCTATAAAAGGTGGCCGATATTTTGTCGACGGCGGTTGGGCAAGGCTGCATAGCCTATTAGCGCTGTCGTGTGAAGGGAAAATTAACAAGCTTTTGTCACTCGAGCGAGTCAAGGGCAAGGGCCGGCTCAACTCCGACGACAGTGCACAGTTTTTTAGCATGTATGTGTGCCATCGTGACATTCCGTGTACCGCGTAATTTGCGAGGCGAAGCACGACCCTATAGTCACACCGCTAAGACATATAGCAAGCACGTAAGTTGTGCGCATGCAAGTATGCCTTGTAGGCGTACCGTTTTGATGGTTGGGTATTCTCTGGGCAAGTCACTACCGTCTAATCCCTACACTCACTTCTTTAGCACCACACTTTCCGTTCCACTCCCCTCCCTATCGGGCGCTCCCAACTACTTACCGCCCTCCACCCCCCCATGCCCACTCTCCCCCCACCTCCTTTCCAGCCCCCCCCCCCCCCCCCCACCACCGACCCACCCGCACCCACAACCCTATGCCCCCCCAACCCTCCCCCCCCCACCTCCTCCCCGACCCCCACCCTATACCCACATGCCGACTCTCCCCCCGCCCACCTCCCCTCACCAATCCTCCCCCACCACATCGCCCAACCACTCCATCTCATCAACCTTAACACACGCGGCCTCCACACGTCCATCATGGTCGTCGAGCACCTCGTAACCACCTACAACCCTGACGTCCTCATCCTCTCCGAAACCAACCACGCGACCCAGAAATCCCGCTGGCGTATCGCCCTCCCCCAATATCTCCTCAAAAGTGCTCGTCCCCATCACTCACATGTTTCCCAACCCAACGTAAGAGTCCTCTTCGCGGTCCGCAAGACTTCATTTCCCTCCGCCACTGTCTTACCTCCGCCACTTCACCTCACCCCCCACATCATTGGCCTATTCATCACCCCTCACTCAAGCACCCCTTACCTCCTCCTCGAAGTTTATATGCCACAAATCCACAACCCTCAATTGACCCGCTCGTACGCAGAAGTCGCAGCGTGGGGCCTCCGACTCGCTGACGACTACCCGTCTCATCGCGTCCTATGGGGCGGAGACTTCCAAACGACCACTACCCCACGTTGTTGCGCGACATAGTTTGTGTGGTAATCATGTTGCAACACATTAATGTTGGTCAAGTAGCATCGTGATAGTACGGCTGTGACTCAGCACTATAAGATGATAAGCCAACCAACAATAGAGAGGATTAGGTTGCTGATGGTGGCGATTTGGTGAGCGTTAGATATCATCTAAAGGCTCAGAATATACGTTGGCGTGTGCTCATCACAAGGTGAGTGCGTGTCATGTGATAGGCAAGTGCTAAGCACTTGTTAAGGGTGAGATGACATGCAGTGTCACTCATCAAGTGTAAGCATTCCTTATCGCCCCCTCAACTTTGACAGGTTATGGGCCCTCTAGTTGCTAGCTGTTGGAGTCATTTGTTTTGACTGGAACCTAGAGCTTGCTTTTCGAAGAGTGGTAGACCTTTGTGGTGTCGCACGATACATGAGGTGCGGCTGCCTCACAAAGTGGCTGATTCTTGTTTGTGTTTGTAGCTTTACTTCGATACCCGGCTGGTAGCGACTTGTTTCTGTCGCTTGGAGCCGGCTTGAACACCCGAACGCCGACTCGTGTGACGTGAAGATCGGCTTGCTTTCCTTTGTTATAGCTTGGCGCTTTCTGGAATTTCATTCGCTTCCGGAGCTTGTCACCCGCCACTTTCTTTCTCGTGAAAGCCTATAGTGGTCCGGCTGAATTTTTGGAAAGGCATCTTACCACAAGTGTACTAGAACTCATGTACGACGTTACTTGACCGACCTTCTGAGACTCGTTTCTGATTGCCTTGGCTGTATAGACTCCGGGAGTACAACTGCGTCTTCGGTCAGCCCGTTGTCGTCTCCGTGTTGCCCGCCTCTTCACCGGTACTTGGTGCTTTTCTTGTTGGCATTTTTTCCTGATTTTCTGGTGCTCTTGCGAGCGCATCCGACGTACCTGCTATGGACTCCGTGAAACTACCCAAGTTCAGTGGGGAGAGACGAGATTTTGACGTGTGGAAGAAAGGTTTCCGTGCATTTGGCTTTATGCAAAAGTGGGCTCCGGCTTTGTCGTTGGATGGTGCCGCTTCCTCTCAACAACAAGTCGACATGTACTCCACATTGATTCTTGCGCTGCCGGAGGACGATCTTTCCATTATCGAGAATGTTAGCGAGGATGTCAAGACCTGCGGCCACACTGCATGGACTGCGTTAGTCAATCGTTATGAGGACGACGGCATTTACCGGTGTACGGAAATATTACAAGACTTGGAGACGCCGCAAGCGGGCGGCGAGAGCGGCATTCAATACCTGAACCGGTTAGTTCGACTGCAACGACAGCTTGCCCGAGTTGGAGACGTCGTCCACGACCGGCGTATCATCATGTACTTGGTGAAGGGCCTGCGCAGCGAATACCACTCCATCACCGACACGTGGGACGTACACGACCTCAGCATGGATACCGTCAAGCGAGATCTTCGTCAAAAGGGCATGCGCATCGAGAGTGGTGCTCAATCACATACAACGGAGCCCCCAACGCCTACGGCTTTTGCAGCGTCTCATGATGACTCAACGACTGAATTTTTGAAGCGGCAAGTCTCCGAGCTCCAAGACCAACTGAAATCTCTTCGAGCTGCGACTACTCGTCGTACCTCATATGGCAGAGGCGGAGGGAGAATGTTTCGTGGTGTTTATTTGGCTGTGGTAAGAAGGGCCATCGCAGGTTCGAGTGCCCAGTCAACAGCACCGGAGGTAACTCTGCGCAAGTGGACTCCCCGGTTGCTTTTCCGGCGGTCATGGACGTGACGGCCACCCCTGCGAGGCCATTCTCCGAGGCTCGACACATGTTCGAGCGCGATGGGGAAACGTGGATGTGGTTGGCCGACAGCGGCGCCAGCCATCACATGACTAGTGTGCGCCGTGACTTCTGTGAGTATCGAGTGCTCACCGACCGGCTTTGGGTGAAGGGTATCAGCGCCCGCGCTGTTGGCGTGGGCTTGGTCCGCATCATTGTGAAGGCTGAAGATGGAGAGGAGACTCCTGCCACGCTAAAGAATGTGCTCCACGTTCCTGAGCCATCCCGTCGCGCGTCGTGGTCTTGCCATCGGCTTTTCGGCCTCACCCAAGCTCGGCGACAAGGTAAATCTGTGGTGTTAGCTGATCCCGTGGACCACCTTCGTCTTCATGCCGGTCATTGTGGTGGCGTGGTGGTTCCGTTGGAACGCGCGCATTTGTTGGTGTGGTTGCCGGCGCGGGTTGCTTAGTCGATGTGAGGTGCTACTTTGGTTAGGCTAAGTTGGCAACTTTAGACTAATAGTAGAACCTAATCTCTGGATCTAATTATACAGCGTAGTGAGAATTAGTAAGATTGTCTTAGGAACAGGGTTTCTTACAATCTGGGTGTGGCGTAATTCTATTCTGTACCGGTCTCTCCCTCTACCAAGAAGTCCCCGTCTTAAATATCCACACCTCAGGTGTTCTAGAAACAGCCTTAGAACCTGTAGCTTGTGCTGTCTTTTTTTGTTTACAAGAAGAACCAGATGAGCACGGACATGGAAAGTGGGAGGGGAAACACGAGGGCAAGAGTGACAAGAGGATCACGGAATCCAAAGCACAGCAAAAGGAAAGCACTACATTGTGCATAAACCTAGCAGATTATACTAACGAAACTCTTAAGCCACGCCGAGAATGCAACACTTGGAGGCGACAAGCGGCGCCTCAGCTTGTGCTGTCTGCTAACTAAACCAAACTATTACTAGTGATACAGGTTAACTGAGGTTACCTGTACCGTCTGTCTAATCTTATCGCACAAGCTCTTAGAACTATCTGGAAAAGAACTATCTAGAACTAGAAGAGATACTGCTAGTAACTCTGTACTGTCGAGGGAAAATACGGCGATACAGTTGTACTGCCGTGATGACAATAAAAGAGTCACTGAATATCGCTAAGATACAGGTACTATTTAGAGGAAATAAATAATGTCAGATACTAGCACTTAGCTAAATGGCTAGGATATGACACTCTCCCCTCCTTAAGCACCAGCGTCCTCGCTGTGCAGTACTCAGGGTCTTGGTTTCTTGGGGGTTCTTGCAGGCCAGCGATTGCGAAATCTGACAAAGTCAGGGGTGCCAGAAAATTCTCGATAAACATCCGTTCGAAGGAATTCGGAAAAGATGTTTAAGTGGTTGACTCCTCGCATGGGTTCCCAAGTGTCCTCGCTAGGTACGTTGAACGGTGCTGCCCAGCGGACCTTAAACAAAAGTCCCGTGCCATTGGAGTTAAAAGCCACGTCGAGTATTTTATCGACTTCAAATCGCTTCGCATCGTGCACAATCGGAATTGGCTGCGCACTGTTGGCATGTTCTGGTTCTGAATTCCATTTCTCCAGTAGACTGGCGTGTACAACATCGTGAATCCGTACTCCAGGGGGTAGCTTAAGCCGAAATGCAACCGGGGAAACTTCCTCCGTAATGAGAAACGGTCCAATGTAGCGGTCGCGTAGTTTAGAACATGGCTGTTGTACAAACCGTAGATTTGTCGCCTTGAGCTGAACCTTGTCGCCAACTGTAAAAGGTACTGGTAACCGGTGCCGATTTGCAGCGTCTTGCATGTGTGCCTGGGCTGCTTTGACGCAGTCGTGGGCAAATCTGTGCATCTCGACCAGAATCTTCACTTGCTCCGGTAAAGTACGGCTAGGCTCGTTATCGTCAAATGTAGCCGTCGTTGGAGATGTCGGCTCAAATCCTAGCGTCGCCTTAAATGGAGACATAGTCGTTGACGTAGAAACCGCTGCGTTGATCGCGAACTCCACGTTGGTAAGGTGTTGAACCCAGTCGTCGTGCAAGGGGTGCACATAGCATCGTATGACTTGCTCCCATGTCTGGTTTACTCGTTCAGTTTGGCCATCTGTCTGGGGGTGATAGCTCGTAGAGATATTAAGCTTGGTGCCAACAGCCCTAAATAGGGTTTGCCAGAAGTCGCTCATAAACCGGGGATCTCGATCGGATATTATTTTCCGTGGTAAGCCAAAATGCCGAAAAACAGCGCGGTGCATAACTTTTGCTAATTGTTCCGTTGTAATCGTTTTCGTAATTGGCTCGACAATCGTCCGTTTCGTAAGCATACAGACGAATACCACCACAGCATCATACCCATCGCACTCAGGAAGGTCCGTAATCAGATCAAGCGATACATGCTCAAAGGGCCTTGTCGGTACCTCATGCGATTGAAGGAGTCCATAAGGCTTGTGTCGCGCTGCCTTGTTGCGTTGACAGGTAACACAGCTGCTTACATAGTGTTGTACTGTCCGCTTCATGTTAGGCCACCGAAACGTCCGGGTTACTGCTGCCAATAGTCGAATAATACCAGGGTCTCCCGCGGTCGGTGCGTCGTGTAGTTCGTACAGTACTCTTGATCGCAATGTAGAGACGTTCGGAACATACAGTCTTGTCCCGTAGGCGTACAAGAGTCCATTAGATTGACGTACCAGCCAGGTAGGCAGAGATTTCCGGGTAAGCAGATACTTGTCCGAATCATAAGCACTTTTGATTTCCGCATGAAGTCCAGAGTCAGGATGTAACCGGGATTCCAGGGAAAAAATCTGTGCGTGTAACTCGCATTCTGCTTCGTCGTTGGTCCAATCGCGTAACAGTTGCAGCTTCTGTAATGAGTCCTTCAGGTCAGGTCGGCGAGACAGAGCGTCTGCCTGGTTGACTGCTCCCTTCTTGTATACGATGTCCATCTGTCGCTGGTAAGGTGCTAAAACTTGAAGCCATCGCACCTGTCGAGTAGACAAATCGCGCTGCCGAAAGAAGTGTCGCAACGTGTCGTGGTCCGTAATTACTGTAAATCCCGCCGCGCCATCTAAGTAGCAACGGAACTTCAGTAGAGCGTCTCGAACTGCCAGTAGCTCTTGTTCGTGGACAGGATAGTGTACCTCATGCTTGTTCATCTTTCGAGCATGGTACGCAACAGGTTGTAATCCAATACCTTGGTCTTGTAATAGCACAGCTCCTACTGCAAATCCAGAAGCATCTGTGTACAGTGTGTACCTTGCATTAGGAGAAGTGTCAGGAATTACCAGTACTGGTGCACGTACCATCGCGTCTTTAATTTGCTCGAATGCTGACTCGGCTTGAGGAGTCCAGCGAAATTCCGGTGTCTTCTTGGTCAGGTCCGTTAATGGGGTTGCTAGGGTTGCGAATTGGTTGATAAACCTCCGGTAATATCCAGCAAGTCCCAGAAATCCACGGACTTCAGTCACAGATTTCGGTCGGGGCCAATTCTGTACTGCCTCAACCTTGTCGGGGTCCATTCGGATATGTCCAGCTTTCACCACATGCCCAAGAAAATTGACGCTCGATCGTCCGAAGTAACACTTAGAGAGTTTGATATGCAACTGGTGTCGCTGCAGCTCTCGTAACACGAGTCAAATATGCTCGAGGTGTTCGTCGGCCGTCTTACTGTAGATCAACACGTCGTCCAAATATACCACGCAGAACTTGCCAAGATACGGGGCCAAAACTCGATTCATCATCGCTTGGAATCCAGCTGGGGCGTTACAAAGTCCAAAGGGTAGAACGCAGTACTCGAACAGTCCGTAATGAGTTCGGAATGCTGTCTTATGTATGTCGCGCTCTTTGACTCGAACTTGATGATACTCTATATAGAGGTCCAGCGTGCTGAAATAGTGAGCCCCATATAGCGAGTCGAGTAACTCATCAATCCGGGGTAACGGTGTTCGGTCTTTCCTCGTAAGGTCGTCGAGTTTCCGGTAGTCTACGCACATACGCATGGTACCGTCCTTCTTGCGTACAAATAAAATCGGGGCACCATACGGAGATTTAGACGGACGAATCCAGCCTTTTGCGAGTAAGTCTTGCAACTGTACTTGAACCTCCCGGAGTTCTGCTGGTGACATACGGTACGTTCGCTCCTTAGGTGGTTCATCGCACTCCAAATTAATTTCAAAGTCGCACACGCGAGTTGGCGGTAGACCGTCAGGCTCCTTGATAATGTCCGTAAACTCATTCAGGGAATCTCGTAACGAAGTCGTCCACTCAGGTTGTTGATCAGTGTTGATGTCGTCGACCGCGTGCTGTACTTCTCGTATTCCAATCACGAAGAGGTCTGCTGGTTGTTGTCTAAGCAGCTTTGCCATCGCATCCGCCTCCAAGTGATGTACTGTCACAGGTACGGTGTACTCGTCGCCAGACACCATAGCTTCGCCAGTTTTACGGTCGCGAATCGTTTTAGTAGACCAATCTATATCCGGGTTGACGGCTTGTAACCAAGGTTGACCGAGGATGATGTCGAATTTATCCAGTTCTGTCGTAATTGCGTCCAGACGTATGTCTAGGGTCCCTACTGTGAGCACTTCATTCCGTAGTCGCTGGCGAGTCGTAGTTGTACTACCATCTGCCAATTTTATCCGGTATTTCTTTCCAGTAACCGTCGGGATGTGATGCTCCCGTACCCACTCAGCCTTGCAGAAATTTTCCGAAGCGCCAGAGTCAACCAAAATACGGCATCGATGTCCGCGTAAGGTGCCTCCCAACACTAACAGACTTCTTCCAGACTGGGTTGTGGATACATGTAGCGTCGCAGGAACATTGTCTTCTAGTCGGACGTTCTTGTTCATCCACCCGTCGATCGGTTTCCCAAAAGTCTCGTAACGAAGAGGGAACTGCTGTTCTCCACGGACTAGATAACCCGTACGCCGTGCCGAAATTAATTCCTTCCAGGTAGCCCATACTGCCCGAGAAGTTGACGTAGCGTCCGGTATCGATCCGGGTCGAACGCGAGCGATATACACGTAGCGCTTATTCTGTCCGGAAGACTCCGTCCCTAAAAGGCGTAAATTTGTTTCGCTCACCTTTAATCCAGTTGTCTCCGTAAGAGCTCGCACTGCTGTGTATTCCGGAGTCGCGTCTTCAATCTCCTGTTTGCCACCAGGAAACCAGACCATGCCAGTGTCCTCTTTCGCTAGTAACACTCGTCGGCCATCGGTAACAAGAGTCGTCGAGTGAGTCCAATAGGTCTTCGGGGGATTCTGTAGGTTCTGAGGCAGAAATCGAACTCGATCGGTGTCGTCGACGTAGACTTGCGTCGTCCATCTTGTCGGTCCAACATCTTGCCTTCTTCCTTCTATTCCATCGTTCGCGGGGCAGGTAAACACATGTTCTTTCGCCGCCAGCTCGTCGACAAGTCGGAAATTTCGCAGCAGCTTGAACCATGGTTTTGCCCTCCATTTTGGAACCACTATAACCGCTCTCAGATGGGGATGAAGCAGTTTACTCCGCAAATAATGGCCCAAAAAATCTTCTAATTCATTAAATGGCGCATTTAGCCAAATTCTCCGGTACTTCTGTAAATCTCTCTCCTGAAATGGGCGCGCCGGACAGCAAAAATCCTCCGCCACTTGAGAATTAAGGCCGTCATTATCGCTAGCTCCATCTAAGTCGAAAGGTCCGTAGGTCTGAGAGTACTTCAGGAAATACTCCCTATTCATCATCCAGTCGCTAAAGTCCTTGCTCCTAAAGACTGGCCTCATTGTCGTTTGAGGTAACGGGTCTCGTACTTCTTCTGTTCTGGTCTCTTCCTGAGTCGCTGTAGGAGACGAAACCTCATCCTGCAGCTTGCCGCGAGCTGCCGACTCAGGTCTCACTTTCCCGGCCGGGATTTCTTCTTGCTCTTTCTGTCTAGGCAGTCGATAGCGATGTGTCCCTTCTTGTGGCAAATGAAGCACTTGCCCTCCTTCTTAAATCTGTCGACCTCCTCTTGAGTGAGGCGTCTAATCTCGTACAGCTCCCGCGGCTTTTCTTCGGTCGCGCCATGCGAATCTTCCTCCGACTCACTGTCGATCTCCTCCGCTGCCTCTGAAAAGTCGCTGTCTTCTTCGATGGCGTTCAGTCGGCCTGTCGAGCGTTGGGTCGTCTCAATCTTGGTCTCCGCTGCCTCCGCACGCAAAGCTGCTTGAATCGCCTCGTGTAGGGTCTTAGGGTTTTTCAGGGCAACTTCCTTATGAATCGAGGGTCTCAAACCGCGCTGGAAATCATGTACGTTATCTTCTTCGTGACGGTGAGGAAGCTCCAATAATTGTTCTCGAAAATAGTTCGCATACTTCAGGACCGTGGTCTTCTGTCTCGCTTTGTCCAAATTCAATCTCCCTTGTTCCGCCGGTGTTCTTCCGCAGAATTCCTGAATTAAGGATTTCTCCATCTCAGAAACTCCGGAAAATCCTCCACCGACTTCATCTCCAGTCTGCGCAACTTGGGAGTACCACCACTTCGATAGTGGTCCTTCCAGAAAGCCAGATACCCAGTACACTCCTCTTTGCTCTTCATGGTTAACGCTTTGATACCGTAGATACCCTCGTGCATGTCGGAACCAGTTTCTCAGCTCGTCGATGTTAGTCGTAGCGATGCTCTTGATCTTGGCTGGTTTGACATCGTTCGGCATCATGCTTGGCATCTGTCGCGTCCTCTCCGATCTCAATTGTTCTCCTCGAAGAAAATTCTCCGTTTCTCGGCTTCTGTTCACTCGTCCTTCAAAATGTCTGAAACCGTTGTCGACGTGGTCACGCAGTTGAGATAGCTCAGTCGAAAAAGTGTCAACTCGGTTACTTAGTCGTTGTAGCATCTCGGTGACGTGTACCGACATAGGCTCCATCGTGGGACTCGATCCTTCTCGCACTGTCTGTCTTCTACCATCTGTCGACGTCGGCTGTGTCGGCCCATAAGGCGCCCCCTCTGGTCGACCATCAACTTCCTCTGGTAGTCTCTCTCCTGCTCGGTTAGACATCTTCGTTTCGTCTAGCTGTTCTGAGGCTCCGAAACCACGTGTGAGGTGCTACTTTGGTTAGGCTAAGTTTGCAACCTTTGACTAATAGTAGAACCTCATCTCTGGATCTAATTATACAGCATAAAGAGAATTAGTAAGATTGTCTTAGGAAGAGGGTTTCTTACAATCTGGGTGTGGCGTAATTCTATTCTGTACCGGTCTCTCCCTTTACCAGTAAGTCCCCGTCTTAAATATCCACACCTCAGGTGTTCTAGAAACAGCCTTAGAACATGTAGCTTGTGCTGTCTGCTAACTAAACCAAACTATTACTAGTGATACAGGTTAACTGAGGTTACATGTACCGTCTATCTAATCTTATCGCACAAGCTCTTGGAACTATCTAGAAAAGAACTATCTAGAAGAGATACTGCTAGTAACTCTGTACTGTCGAGGGAAAATACGGCGATACAGTTGTACTGCCGTGATGACAATAAAAGAGTCACTGAATATCGCTAAGATACAGGTACTATTTAGAGGAAATAAATAATGTCAGATACTAGCACTTAGCTAAATGGCTAGGATATGACAGTCGAATCCTACCGCTTCGGTCGCCACTCCGCCATTGGAAAAACGGTTGTGGCATTCCCGACTCGGTCACCTTGGCGAGTCGCAATTGGACGGGCTCTTGGCCACTCAGGTGGAGGGTGTGTCGTTTTCTGCGTCGGAGAAGTTGGGCTTCTGTGAGACATGTGATGTGTGTAAGTCGCACGTCCGCCGTATCTCTCGTGAGCCGGCTGACCAGAACGTTGGTGTCTTTGAGGTCCTCGGCTTAGACTTCTGCGGTCCTATGAGTGTTCCATCCTTGAGAGGACGGCGGTACAGCTTGTGTGCGGTTGATTTCCGGAGCCGTTTCAAGCTGCATGATGCGGTCCGCTCCAAGGATGAGGCTCCCGCGTCGTTCCGTCGCATGTTGACTAACATCCGTTCTCTTGGGCACACGGTTCGTCGTCTTCGGGTGGACAATGACACGGTGTTTTCAGGTGTTGCCATCTAAAACCTCTTGGATGAATTCAACATCGCTGTGGAGATCACTGCCCCTTACGCGCATTGGCAAAATGGCCGGATTGAGCGGCAGTGGGGGACATTGGTCCCGATGGCGCAGTCAATGATCCGGCAAGCCGCGCTGCCTAAATCGTATTGGGCTCTAGCGATGGCCGCTGCGGTGCATGTCCGCAATCGTGTGCATAGTAGCGGAGCCGGCGGTGTACCTTTCACCTTGGCGACCGGTAGACGAGCTAATTTGAGCTCCATGCGGGTCTTCGGCTGTCCGGCCTATGTCCACGTTGACAAGCCTCGACGCCGCAAACTTGACGATCGCGCGTGGAAGGGTGTCTTTGTGGGCTATGCTTCCGAATCACCTGCGTGGTTGGTGTACAATCCTGCTACTCGTCGGGTGGTGAGCAGCCATAACGTGGTGTTCGATGAGGCTGCAGTCCTCTCCATGGGGGAGAGCAATGCGGAGCAACGCATTGATAATGAAGAGGAAAGCATCCCGCGCACCATGTGTAGCGAAGAACGGGATACACCTTCGGGGGAGTCGCCGCAACGGGAGTCGCTGCAGCATTCCGGGTCGATGGAAGATGAACGGGACATGCATTCGGGGGAGACTCCACGTCCAAGGTATAATCTTCGATCCACTGCCGCACCACAGCAATGCGTGCCCAGTCCAAGGTATAATCTCCGTTCAGCGGGCGCTTCGGGAGATGGATGGACTACGGGAAGTACCGCGGCTATTACGTCAGCCAACGGCCCGACTGTTGAAGAGCATGTGTCATACAAGCAAGCGCTGAGGAGTCCCCAATCGGGGGAGTGGGAGGCAGCTATCAAGAGCGAGTCCGACTCACTTGTATCTCGGAAACCCTAGACATTGGTCCCTTGTCCTGCCGGTCGCAAACTTGTAGATTCCAAGTGGGTGTTCAAGCTGAAGCGCGATGCCAATGGGCAGATAACAAGGTACAAAGCAAGACTTGTGGCTCGCGGGTTTACTCAGGAGAAGGGTGTGGACTACCACGAGACCTTCGCTCCCACAGTGAGGGTGATCTCTATTCGAACGTTGCTCGCGCTTGCTGCTTATCATGATTGGGAGGTGGAGCAGCTTGATGTGGTGACGGCATTCTTGGAGGCCGATATCGAGGAGGAAATCTACATGAGGCAGCCGGAAGGATTCCGTCACTTCGACATCAATGGAGAGGAGCGAGTGTGCTTGTTGAAGAAATCATTGTATGGCCCCAAGCAAGCTCCTAGGAACTAGAATAAGACAATTACAACATGGCTAGAGGAGTATGGCTTCAGCCAATCCAAGGTGGATCCCGGCATTTACGCCTTTGTGGAAGGATTACACGGAAATGCCATCACCGGGAATCGAACCCGGCACCTCCGTGTCCGGAGCCGTACGCCGTAACCAAGTACCGCGCCTAAAAGTCGGTACCCATTGGGGATATATCTCATATATATACCCCCGTACTGCCCGAGCAACGGGCTCCCGCAGTACATCCACTATTGGCGAGATAGTAGGGCCAAGACCCCCCGGAGTACAACGTACGGATGTGTCCATTATCAAGCCCACCACGGGGATCTCACAACACTCCCCCTAATGGACACCATCCCATCGACTCCGGTCAAACCCTACAAATCCGCGTCACACGCGGAGGGCCCATAACCTGTGGAAGGATTACACGGAAATGCCATCACCGGGAATCGAACCCGGCACCTCCGTGTCCGGAGCCGTACGCCATATTCAAAGTACCGCGCCTAAAAGTCGGTACCCATTGGGGATATATCTCATATATATACCCCCGTACTGCCCGAGCAACGGGCTCCCGCAGTACATCCACTATTGGCGAGATAGTAGGGCCAGGACTCCCCCGGAGTACAACGTACGGATGTGTCCATTATCAAGCCCACCACGGGGATCTCACAACAATCTTCATCAAGGAGGGTGAGCTTTATGTCTTGGCGTTGTACGTGGACGACATCATCATCGTCGGACCAGCGGGTAGCTTCATCGTTGGGTTCAAATCGGCTTTCGGAGAAAGGTTCAACGTGCAAGACCTCGGTCCAGTGTCTTGGTTGCTTGGCATGACAGTCGAGCGTGATCGTGGCAGCCGCACCATCAGGATTGGGCAACAACAATACGTATTAGATATGTTGGAGCGCTTCAGCATGATGGACTGCAAGCCAGTGGGCTCGCCTATAGCGGTTGATGCTTTGAGCAATTGTGTGGAGACGTCGACATCAAAGTTGCCTCCCGGTCTAGTGCCGTACCAAAGCTTGATCGGTAGCTTGCTCTGCGCTTCCGTAAGCACACGGCCCGACATCACCATGGCTGTTAGCCACCTTAGCAGATACATGTCCGACCCCTCTCAGTCACATTGGGAGCAAGCCAAGAGGGTGCTTCGCTACCTCAAGGGGACCGCAGAATCGGTGTTGATGTACGGTGGCGCACCTTCATCAAAGGTGGTAGGATGGTCAGATTCTGACTACGCGAGTGACATTGGCGAGCGGCGCTCTCGCACGGGGTATGTGTTCATGCTCAACGGTGCAGCGGTGAGTTGGAAAAGTCAGCGGCAACAAACTGTGGCGCTGTCGACACCGGAGGAAGAGTATATGGCGCTGACTGCGGCCACTCATGAGGCGATGTTTTTGAAGCAACTGCTCCATGAGTTTCACCAAGACTCCGGGTCTCCCATCACAATTCACGAGGACAATCAGAGTTGCATTGCACTCAGCAAGAATAGTATGACGACCGGACGCACCAAGCACATGGACGTGAGGTACCACTTCTGTCGGGAGAAGGTGGAGAGCGGAGACATCGAGGTGCAATACTGTGCGACGGAGAACATGCTTGCTGATGTGCTAAACAAGCCATTAGTCAGTGCAAGGGACGGCAAGATGTGCAATGCCATCATGGGGTTGCCGGCGTAGCAAGGGGGAGTGTTGCGCGACATAGTTTGTGTGGTAATCAAGTTGCTACACAGCGATGTTGGTCAAATAGCATCGTGATAGTACGGCTGTGACTCAGCACTATAAGATGATAAGCCAATCAACAATACAGAGGATTAGGTTGCTGATGGTGGCAATTTGGTGAGCGTTAGATATCATCTAAAGGCTCAGAATATACGTTGGCGTGTGCTCACCACAAGGTGAGTGCGTGTCATGTGATAGGCAAGTGCTAGGCACTTGCTGAGGGTGAGATGACATGCAGTGTCACTCACCGAGTGTAAGCATTCCTTATCGCCCCCTCAACTTTGACACACGTACTGGACACCCCGCCCTCACCTCCCTACTCATCTCCCACCTCCTACCCCTCCACCCCCCATTCCCACCTTCCCCCGCAGCGGTGGCTGCTTAGACCACTGGCTCTCCACACCCCCCTCCCCCCTCCCCCCCTCCCCTACCACCGTCTCAGTCTTCCCCTCCCCTTCACACTTCACCGACCACTCGGCCATCCACCTCGTCATCCCAGCCCCCTACACCCTCATCGCTCATGTCCCACAGTCCAAAGACCCCTCACACACACCACACACCATCCGCAAATACACTCTCAGACTCCCCCTCACACAAAACCACATAAGAGAATACCAACACAGCACACCCAACCTCATCAACCAGACTGCCACCCTCCATGATGCAATACTCAACACACCCTCATCCACAGCCTCCCCCGACGCCCTTGACACTCTCGTCTCGCAATTCACTACTCTCCTCTCCAACCACATGGACCTGGCCGCCACCGTCTGGCCCCTCCTCCCCCCGAAGAAACCTCAACCGCCTAACACATCCCCGGACCCCACATGGCTCATTCAAAAACTCCGCCGATGCAGCACCAACCACGGCCCCCTCCCCCTCGCCCAATCACTCTTACACACGACCGACTATATAACCCCCAATACCATCAAACATATGTGTCAAGGACGCATTCGCCACCTCCTCCACACAGCTACCACGGATAAATTGAGCAAAATAAAAGCCCGCACCAATACGGCCAATGCCGCTAACCCCAAGTCCTCCCACCGCCTTTTGAAAATTAAAAGCGGCCTCCTTCCCCACAGCTTAGTGCACATAGACCGACTTCGTGGGGGAGCTTTTCTTCTTCTCGGCATAGGGCGTATTGGCGCGGGATTTTACTTTGTTCAATTTATCCGTGGTGGCTGTGTGGAGACGTACAACCTCGACCCTACAAACAATCACTCGACATGACAAAACAACTGTAACCTCCCCCGCCGCAGTCCTCGCGGCTGTCCACTCACACTTCTTCACCGAACTCACCCGCGCCACCCCAACAAACCTTCCCATCCCCCCGTGGGAACATCCGCACAACCCCAACCAATTCTTCTTCAAATCCAGCGGAGACTTTACCCTCACACTCGCCGACATGATAACATGAGATACATTCGATAAAACGATTAATTTGCTCGGCACACGCAAGGCCCCCGGCCCCAACGGTATCCCTAATGAAGTCGTAAAATTCCTAGCCCTAGCGACCCGCTCCGCCCTCTACTACCTCCTTTTCCTACTCGCCCACAAGGCCTATACTCCCCCTGAATGGTGCCGCAACACCACCTGCCTACTACGTAAACAAGGTGACCCGACCCACCTCGACAACTACCGCCCCATCGCCCTAATGAACAACCTCCTCAAACTTTGGACCACACTAATAAAAAATGCAGGCTCGAAATACGCAGAAACCCACGGCATCCTAAGCGACAAACATGATGGATTCCGCCACCACCGCAGCATCCATGACGTCAGATGATGGAGGACGCCAAAATCTACAAAAAGACATCTACGTCATGTATGCGGACTTCAAAGGCGCCTTCAACTCCGCCGACCACCGCATCATGTTCAAAAACATGCGACAACTAGGTATGCCTTCCACCTTTGTAGACACATGCGAACAACTATACGGGGTCTCCACCACAGGCTGTATCACCCCCTACGGCCCCACCCACTACATCGACATCAAGCATGGCACCCTCCAGGGAGATACCCTCTCCCTTTTCCTCTTCACCCTCTTTCTCGAACCATTCCTCCGATGGCTCTTAGTGAGCAGAAGGGGACAGCGCCCGGGCGCCCCCGACACTAACATTGACCCCATAGCACCTACGGCTACCTACCCCGGCCACGGCTTCGCCGACGACGTCAGCCTCGCCACGGGCTCACCTCCCAACATGACCATCCAACTCCGGAAGCTCTCACTCTTCAGCGCCTACACATGTATGACTGTCAACGTCCGAAAATGCTGCATTACCGGCGCCCTCTGGCGCTGTGGCAAAGCCCTCTCCCTAACCAACCGCATCCTATTTGCATCCCGCCTACAAAAACAATTCATCACCATCAATACACGCTCCTCCCCTATCCCATCCATCGGCCCCTCGGATACATACCGAGTCCTCGGAGTCGAACATAACACCTCCCTCAGCTTCACCACGCACTGGTAGGAACTAAAGCGCACTACCACATCCCTCATCAATGTCCTCTCTACTTCGCTACTAACACAATCCCGCAGAATACGAGTCATCCGCGGCCTCCTCATCGGTAAGCACTTCACCCTCCAGCTCGGCCTCTTCATCGATTCCCAGCTAGACACCCTCGACGGCCAAATCTGCCGCGCACTCCGCTCCACCGTCTCCTCGGTACGTAATCTCCCCCGCACAGCCCTCCACCGCCCCACTTTCGACCTCGGCTACGGCCTTCCCTCCCTCAAAGCCCACGCCACATAACTCATAGTGCGCCACCTACACAAAATCATGAACACCCCCGGCTACGGAGGCCGCATGGCAAGAACACACATTCATATTGAAATTGAAATTTAAATTGAAATTGTTCACAACATGTCCCGGCAAACTGGACCGAGTGTCGTCTCACGGGCCACTCTACTTCGCCATACAGGACTTATTAGCAAGTTGGGCCCGGTTCTCTCCGACCAGGTTCATTTCTTATCGGCACACCTATCTGCAATGTGTATCTCGACGTTCCTCGGGAGTTATATAACTGTAAGCAACCGCAGTAATTGCCACAGTCCCCCCACCTAAGCAGTAACAGCGTAATAATTTTGTAATCAAGAAAAAACAGATCTAAAAATGAATCCACTTGTCTAGAAATGCAAAACTAAACTGCTGCTCGACCTTCACGATGCACGGCCCGCTCCCGCCGAACCGGGGTGTCGACCGGCCTAGGCCGGTCGGCGTTCGGGAGGGACGACGGGCCAGCCTAATCTAGCTCCCGCGTGACTTCGGTCTTGCCGAAGGTAGGAGGGGAAAGGCTGGCAAAAAACCCCTCCTCGCGCGGTCGCTCGTCGATCCCGCCGCTCCATCCCGTAAACCCCGCCCCAAGGTCTTGCCGCGTCCACCGACGCGGCGGTCCTCCGTGTCGAGGTCCCCCATCACCTCGAGGACAGGTGGGGGGGACCGAGACGCACAGACATAGAAAAAACTAGCGCTCCTGCCTCCGCGCCTGAATTTTCCCCGCTCATTTCCCCGGTTTTTTTTCTGTCTGGTACCCGGGTACCTGTCGGTTTTCCGGCCTGTGGCCGTACCCTCCCCCCTCTGATCGCGCGTCCACCGAGCAGCCTGTTCTTGAGCGGGGGCCTCCGCGCTCACCCGGGCCCACGCTCAAGGACTCCTAGGAGTATTAAGGTCTGTCGGGGTAGTGGGTGTCGAAGAGGGGGGGGGCAGGGTACCATAGCCGGATCCGGCGGGCCGCGGGCGCCCGGAATTAAGCAAAACCCTCCGTGCCGGGTTTTCCGGCGGCGCCGACCCAAAGGGTCGTCGCCGCCAGATCTTGTCGCTCCTCCCGTCGCGACTGTCCTCCTTGCCGTCCCAGCTGACTCCTCCCCCCGGGAGATGACGCTGGACGACGTAGCGGCGCGCTAGTGAGCGCCCTACCCTGGTGCTGCTCCCCAACTTGCGTGACGCCGGGTACGGGCATTATTTTAGTGTCCAAAAAAGCCCTCCGTACAGGGCTTTTCGGCAGCGGCTGATCCTGAGGACCGCCGCTGCCTCCTGTAGCCGCTCCTCCGCTTGCGACTAGCCACCGTCCTGTGCCATGTCTCGCCTCACCTCTCGGTAAGGTTCGACCGGCACATGGCTGGTCGATAGCTAGCGAGCGCCCTTTCCTGGCGCTGCTTCCCGGCTGGCCACCACCAGCTCCAACACCCGCCTCCCACCGCTGATCCGGCCGTACCCTCCTCGCCATCAAACGCTGCCGTAGTACAGGTCCCACTCCTAAAAGTAAGGCTGTATCTAGGAGTATCTGTGCGCGAAAAAACATATCGGACGGGCCGAGCGGGAGATCTTGGCGCCGGTAGTGCACAGAAATTATTTTTTTCAAAAGCCCTCTGTACAGGGCTTTCCCGACAGCTGCTGATCCCACGGATCGAGCTGTCGGCCCTCTTAGGCCCCTACCGTGCCAGGCATGGCACGGCTACGGGGTTTCCAGCGCCCACCACGGGGAGGTGAGGGGATGCCGACGGGCCTGCGAGCGCACCCCCCTCCGGGGCCGCCGCCGCTGCGCCGCCGGCGGGCGCCCACACATTCATACCATTTCCACCACACCACATACACCCACAGGCCCACAAAATCCTTCATGTCACGCAGCACTTCCCCACCCACCCTCAAATGCCTAGTCCGGGCCCAGCGCGACGCAAGCACCATGTTCTACCACATTCCTCCACTTTCTCACTAACCCCATCGCCTCCACACTCCGCGCCCACTTCACCCACCAAGACAGCACCCCCCCACACCTCACTCCGCGCCAATGCCACCCACATCACCGACCCCCACACTTACAAAAATCATACTGCGACTTCACACCCCGCCGAACATATACATCCCTCCTTCCCCGCCTCAACCGGCTTTGGCAGAACAACATCACCACATAGCCATAAGTCCTCCTCCACGCCACCAACACCTCCATCCTCCTTCAATCATTTAAATCCATATCCACACTCGCGGGGTCCACCACCTCTCTCTCAGTCCCCATCCGCCTCCTCGCCGCAGTCCTCACCGAACCCCTTGACACAATTCACAACCGCCTACTCACCACACAACACTCACCACACAAAGAAGCACCCCCCCCCACCATCATCCACCCCTCTTGGATCTCTCTCTTAGTCCCCCACCTTCCCCGCTCCCCCACCACCCTCCCATACGGCATACGACAACCTCGCACCACAACCCCCCCTCTCTTGGCCCCCACCGCACACATCGAAACGGAAGAACTCCCACCCTCCAACCACCACTACCCTCCATGGGACGTCACACGCACTATCTCCAAACATTCAGACCAGGAATACAACCAAACACAATACATGGTGGAATGGGCCCCGGAACACCTCACGGAATGGGACATCCAACTCCAAATCGACGACGGCTTCCGCCTAATCGGCGCCCGCCGGCGGCGCAGCGGCGGCCCCGGAGGGGGGTGCACTCGCAGGCCCGTCGGCATCCCCTCACCTCCCCGTGGTGGGCGCTAGAAACCCCGTAGCCGTGCCAGGCGTGGCACGATAGGGGGCTAAGAGGGCCGACAGCTCGATCCGCGGGATGAGCAGCTGTCGGGAAAGCCCTATACAAAGGGCTTTTGAAAAAATGATTTCTGAGCAATACCGGCACCAAGTTCTCCCGCTCGGCCCGTCCGATATGTTTTTTCGCGGTCTAATACTCCTCAATACAATCCTACTTCCAGGGGGTGGGGCCTGTACTACAGAAGCGTTTGATGGTGAGGAGGGTACAGCCGGATCAGCGGTGGGAGGCAGATGTTGGAGCTTGAGGTGGCTAGCCGGGAAGCAGCGCTAGGAAAGGGCGCTCGCTAGCCGTCGACCAGCGTTGTGCCAGTCGAACCTTCCCGGGGGGTGAGGCAAGACAGGGCACGGGACGGGGGCCGGTCGCAGACTGAGGAGCGACTAGCTGCGGCGGCGGCGATCCTTAGGATCAGCCGCCACCGGAAAGCCCCGTACGGAGGGCTTTTTCGGAAATTAAACTCATGTCCGTACCCGGCGTCGAGCTAGTTGGGGAGCAGCACCAGGGTAGGGCGTACACTAACGAGCCGCTACGTCGACAAGCTTCATCTCCCGGGGGGAGGAGTTAACTTGGGCGGCATGGAGGACGGTCGCGACGGAAGGAGCGACACGATCTGGCGGCGACGACCCTCCGGGTCGGCGCCGCCGGAGAACCCCGTACGGAGGGTTTTGCATAATTTCCGTGCGCCCGCGGCCCGCCGGATCCGACTACGGTGACCTCCCCCCCCCCCCCCCCCCCCCCCCCCCCCTCTTCGACACCCACTGCCCGGACAGACCTACACATTCTTGAGCGTGGGCCCGGGTGGGCGCGGAGGCCCCCGTCTCCCTGCTCGGCGGACGCGCGATCAGAGGGGGAAGGGTACGGCCACATGCCCGACTATCCGACAGGTACCCGGGTACCATACAGAGAAAAAACCGAGGAAATTAGCGGGGAAAATGCAGGCGCGGAGGCAAGAGCGCCGGTTTTTTCTATGTCTGTGTGTCTCGGTCCCCCCCACCTGCCCTCGAGGTGACGGGGGACCTCGACAAGGAGAACCGTCGCGTCGGTGGACGCGGCTACGACCTTGGGACGGGGTTGGCAAGATGCGACGGCGGGATCGACGAGCGACCGCGCGAGGAGGGGTTTTTTGCCAGCCTTTCCCCTCATGTCTTCGGCAAGACCGAAGTCACGCTGGAGTTAGATTAGGTTGGCCCGGCGCCCGCCGGCGGCGCAGCGGCGGCGGCCCTGGAGAGGGGTGCGCCCGCAGGCCCGTCGGCACCTACCTCTACCTCCACGCGGTGGGCGTTGGTAACCCCGTAGCCGTGCCAGGCCTGGCACGGTAGGGGGCTGAACGAGGTACCGACAGCTGCGATCCGCGGGATCGGCAGCTGTCGGGAAGCCCGGTACGGAGGGTTTTCGAAAAAACCTAATATCCGTACACCAACACATGGATCTCCCGCTCGGCCTGTCCGATATGTTCTTTCAGCGACAAAATACTCACATGTACTCTCCCGCCGTGACGGGTACGAGGACTGCGGATGAATGTTTTTTGGCAAGGAAGGGTACGGACGGATTAGCGGTGGGACGAGGGTGTTGGAGTTGGCGGCGGACGGCTGGGAAGCAACGCTAGGGCACGGCGCTCGCTAGCAGCCGCCAGCCCTGCGAGACCTTTTGATCTCCCCTGGGGGAGAGGCCCGAAGATACGCAGGACGGAGGTGGGTCGCAGCCGGAGGAGCGGCACGGTCTTGCGGCGGAGGTCGGGAGGATCACCCGCCGCCGGAAAAACCCGGTACGGGGGGTTTTCGGTTAAATATTCCCGTACCCACCATCTTTTGAGGATAGCCGATCCATGGGCACTATCCGTTCCCCTCCCCTAGTCGGTACCCGGTTATCGACAGGCTGCCTCAGGCAGTGTGCCCCGGGTTATCGCAACGACACACTGCTCGTATAGGCGGCCCCCTAACAACGTAAACCACCGGGGGAGGGTGCGGCCATCACAACGCGATCAGATGGGTGGCGGAAACAGACGGCAAAAGGACAGGGGACATGAGACATCTGGCTCGGAGGCAAGAGAGCCCGCCTGACACCGTCTGCAACCTAGCTATTTTCTCCTCCCAGCCCCTGCAAGAGGGGAGAAGGCTAGACTAGGTGGAGAGTCGCGCCGAGAAGAGCGACTACTATCTCCAATATCTCGGACGGGGTTGAGCACGGATCGAGACGGGTCCGACGACGACCTGAGCGATGGGGGTTTTCCACCTGCCTTTCCCCCTACCTCATGCACGACCGGAGTCGCACAGGAGCCGGGGTCAGGCAAGTTCGACTCGACCAGCTCAAGCTGACCAGCCTTGCTGATTAGCGACCCCGCCGCGGCTAGAGCAGGCCGCGTATCGTGGAGACTAGCGACATTTAATACTTCATATTGTTTCCAAAGAAAAATACGTATAGATCAAAAAATAATAAATACCTAGATACGGATATGTTTTAGACGGTATCGTTACTGCCATTGGAGAGGTTGGGATTAGTGGTTCACGGTCTACTCCTGCTTATAAGTCCAGTTAGGCATAGCACAGGGGGGGCCAGGAGACATCAACTGGTTTATACAGGTATTGTTGTAAACAATTTCATTTCATATCATGGGCTGGCCCGTCGTCCCTCCCGAACGCCGACCGGCCTAGGCCGGTCGGCACCCCGGTTCGGTGGGAGCGGGCCGTGGA